>JAQFYM010004967.1:0-14230 GCA_034694785.1 Agrenia bidenticulata
GGAAGAATTGGATCCCGTCCAAACATAACATAAAATGGCGAAAATTTGGTGCTTTTTTGTTTTTTTGTATTATATGCGAAAATGCCTGACAACAGGTACTCATCCCAATTATCATGATTCTTTTTTACATATTTTTTAAGTTGACGGCAAAGCGTTCGATTACCCTTTTAGTTAAACCATTTGTTTGAGGATGGTATGCACTAGAAGTTAGATGTTTTATTATAAATATTTTTAATATCTTTTCCAAAATTTCAATACAAAATTCTTTGCCTTGATCTGACTGTAAAAGTTTAAAGCTTCCATAACGACACAAAATATTCTGGTATATAATAAAAGAAATAGTTACTGCGCTTTTATCTTTTAAAGGAAAGGCTTTTGCTTATTTACTTTAATATTTAGTAAGAACACAAATATACCTATTCCCTTTAGTAGTTGTGCGAAGTGGGCCAACTAAATCAACTCCAAATCGTTCAAAAATACCCTCAACAGGTATAGGATGTTCCACTGAACACTTTTTTCTATTGGATTGCTCATTTGGCATTTTTTACAAGATGATATGTATTTATAAATTGACTCGTACATTTTTGGCCAGCAAAATAAACTGTTAGCTTTTTCAACTGTAGCATTAATTCCCAGATGACCAGATGTTGGGTCATCATGCAACAAATAAAATACGTCTGATACATCTTTTTTAAGTATAACGGCCTTTTTACAGTCGTTTTCATTCTTAAATAATTTATTTTCGACAATAGTTTAATTTCTAAAACTCCTTCTTAGATTTCTTTTTTCTGTCTTTTTACAACCAGGTGGATAGAGATTTAAATTAAATAGATCATGAATAGTTTTATATGTATTTTCGTCCATTTATTACAAGTATAAAAATTCTTTTAAGCATTCAATATCCAACAAAAAAATACTAAAATGATTTGTACATTTAAGATTCACTGGTTTTTTTGCTCGTTGATACCTTGCTAATCACTGATACCTTTTTATCAATGATTTCTTTTACCCTTAAAAAGCCAAGTATTTGTTTTCAAGTACAAAAAGTGTATTGTATTGCAGATTTCGTTGATGTAAAAAGCATCATTTTAAAATAAATCGAAATTGAGATGGTGCAATGTTGTTTTTTATATCTAAAGTATTTATTCGCAATAGATTTTAATCGTATATTTTTATGTTTTCTTTTAGTTTGTAATATTGTATAATACGCCGCTTTTCTTATTTCTTTTAAATAACAATAAAAAAAGTTATAAAATAATGTATTTAAAGTATCATTGCAATAACTATATTCCCTAATTGGAAGAATTTTAAGCGATACTGCGTTCATGTTACGGTTTCATTGATAATTACTAACGCATTATTACATAGGATTGCAATATCGAAGGAATTATAATCAGAAAATAATCAGATTTTTTTTTATTTTATCAAATGGTACATCTATACGGGGCATATTCTTCTTTTATAATCTTATGAAGATATTTCGGTTTCCCTTTTGAATTTCCTATTGTTTATTCTTATAATATATTAGATTCTTTTGGGTATTTTCTATGTCCTCATAACTTTTATAACATTTTAAGGTACTCAAAATTTATAACTTGTGCTGCTAGATATTCCTTAACTTTATATAACCTTATTCGTCTTGTAAGTGAAAGTGTCTTTTTATAGTGTTTGAATTTATATGTGTTCTAAAAATCACATACAATGATCATACTTAATGATCTATATCTGCGTTATGGTGTATAAGATATTTTTTAGTATTTGAATAGTAAAATTAGATAGAAAAAAGTGCAAATCTACCCTTTAATTTTATATTGATATATATTTGTATCTTTTTTAGTTGCAAAATATGGTTATAGAATTTTTATTCTTGTTAATTAGATGTGTTTTAATCATAAAGATTATTTTTTGAGCTTGCAGAATATTTAAACAAATTAAATACATGTTAATGTTTTGTTTATTAAAGAAATATAGTTTATTATGCGCCTCACTTTAGCTTACTAATCAGAATGGTATGTAGACTTTTTTCAAGAAAAACTTATTTATTATTTTTAATGCAATATTTTTCATAATACATTTATGATTCTAAATGTCTTCTTTTTTAGTTAAATTAAGTTTGAATTTATGAGTTTTATCGAACTATTTTGTATTTTGTCATACTTATGTATATAGACAGTGTTTAATGTGCAGATAACTTAGATTTTATTGTTCAATTATAATTTACATACAATTATGTATCTATTTGACAGCAAGGTACTCTTTTGCTGCGATTTTGTGCTCTTTATGTTGTTCTTCTTTTTTTAATTATCACGAATTTTAAAAATGGTCAAAATGAACAAGAATAAAAGAAGGAGGAAAGTAATTTTAACAAGTGAAATTATACAGAAAAGTAGGCAAAAATGTCAAATACTTCTGTTAAGCCCAAATTTATTACTTTTTTTTGTTATCGGTACTTTTATTTTTTTTTTGCCCCAGTTTAAGGGGTCAATTATCTATGGGGGGGGGTCAATTATCTATACGACAGGGGGTCTAAAATTAGTGGAAAAAATTTTAAGCAAGGAAAAATTTAACGATGGAAATTTTTAAAAATTTATCAAGGTTTTTTTGAAAAAATACATTTTTGTCGGATAACCATTTTTTCCACCTTTTTTTTTTAAACCCCCCCCCCCCCTTTAAAAAATTCCTGGCTACGCCACTGCATTAGGTAATATAATAATAATATGCATTGTAAAGAGTGGTGGACACCTTCTGGCGCTGCGCTTTTTACTATCGTGTCGAAATTTGGTTAAATCGGTTAACCTTACTCATATTACAGTTATAGTCGTCTATTATTTTTTATATTTTTTTTTCTTTTTTTACAATGCACTCAGTAAGATCAAAAAAATGATAATCATCGCAACGAGCTCAGTCACACCAGGCAGGGCCACTCTATTTTCTTTCTGATAAATTGGTCTTTCACCTTTGCTGGTTTTATGTATTTTGGTGCATAGATCATTTGGTCCGCCATTGAAATCCTATAATTTTGCACACCAGTGGCGTATACAGGGGGGTTGAGGGGTTTAAACCCCCCCCCCCCGCCGTAAAAAATAAAAGCTTGCCCTGATTTAAGAGTCTAGATTTTTTTGGTAAGATTTTAGTGACAAAACTTTTCAGTAATTATTTTAAAATGTTTAACAATACGTACCAAATTTTTTATAAGGTTGTTGTTGTAAGAACACATTTTTAATATTTTTTATACAGAAACTATAGTTTTTGATTTTAGGATGTCAAGACTACTAATAGAAAAAATAATAAGGCAGGTTCCTACAATTATAGAGATAGAAGATGCACTGAAAGCTACAGATAGACTTGAATCTAAAATTTTGGCGCAATTTTATGTTCATCGCAATAGTTAAAGCTTTTAAGTGTTGTTTAGAAAAAAAACTGGCACTTGTTCATGTTGTAATGCAATGTACTAAACTTACATGTACATTGTAAGATAAAGTTTTTTTTACCAGCGTTTGTAACTGTACATTTACAAAAAAACTTTGCTGGTATGTATAATCCATTATTGTTTTGGTTGAAAAAAATTATGCGCACGGCTAATTTTAAATGCAATGAGCATTAAACATTAGGAATTGTTTGCATGTTATAGAAACATAGTATGCACGTCTAAAATTAAGACGTATTTCGAAAGTATGCAATAAATATGCACCTTAAAACCAAGCAAATTCAACAGCGCATTTGATACCTGTACAAAATATATACCGAGACGAAAAAAACCCTAGTTGAGTTTTAATAAAACTATCTTGGCTCATACATTTACCAGTTAATTATATGCCCTATATACCCAAAAATATCTAATTTTATATTACACCTGACTTTACACCTGCTAAAACAAACGTAAAACATTCATGGAAACAAAGAAGGACTCAAGTTAGTCGTAGTAACAAAAGTCTTTTTAATTTGTCATTAAGATGCACATACCTGCCCAAAATTACTTCAGCGCTTTAAATCTCATATATTTTATAACAAAAAAACAATTCACATATTAGGGGAAGTTTTCTTGTGCTTATACAGACTGAGTCAACCAATTATAGTGTAACTATTGCAGACGCGTATTATGATTATGGCATTAAAAATAACAGTAAAATGTAAACAATGGTACAATCAAAGTGTTGCAGAATCTCTACATACAAGTGTTTTACATAGGCATCGTTAATTCGAGCAGGTAAGTATTATACCGTGTTTTTCTATTAGAAAATCAACAAATCGCGTAAAAAAATTGTACATACCTAACAAAAAACTCACTTGTTTATTTTTGTGGTATACAACAAGGGAAAAAAGCCAGTTCTTTAAGCAGCCTGAATTTATTTTGATTATATAAAATAAATTATCAAACTAAAAACTGGTTCATTGCATTTTTAAGTAGTTTTTAACACAAGCTCAAAAAAACCAGATAAATGCATTGTAATGCTTTTTTGTATATATGTTGTACGCTTTGACAGAGCTACCTTGTATTTAGAAGTTTTAATTTGTACACGTAATGAATGTAAACATAAAAAAAATAAAATCTACACATATTTTGCACTGTTAAGTACAGATCACAAAGAAAGTACTAGAGTTTTGTCAGCAATTGCGTTAAGACTATGCAAATATCTACGAAGAAATTGTTGATTTTACAAATACAAAGTCAATCGAAATATGCTGACAACTACTGTTTTTATCGTAAAAAGCGTTTTATCTGCGAAGGTATTTACAGCTATAAATGTTATGTTTTTAAATACAGGTAACACATGATTTACAGGTTATAATGCCATTCTTTGCTTTTTGAAGTGCATATACAGGCAAAATGCAGACAGACAGCTTTGTTTGTATTTTATATTGCTCCGTCTAAATTTCTCTTTATTTATATTGTTTTATAAATTTCGTAGCTTACAGAGTAAATATATGTTCAATTTTTTACAAGGCTTTTTTTGTGTGTTAGTTGCATTTCATTTTTTATTTTGCTTGTATGTTGTAATAATTGCTGAAAAGCAAGGTGCAAATCTATCCTTGTATTATTGTAGATGGTAGTTTTTTTATAATATTGCATGCAATTTAACAAAAAAACACCGGTTTCTATTCTGATTGAATACTAGAATATAGTCTACTAAAGATACGCATGTTCAAAAAAGTAAAGATTGAATGCCTAAGGCTTATATGCATGCTTTAAAAGTAATAACATAATTCATGATTTTATACTAATTATCTTTGGTATTTTTATGTGAGCAATTTTAATATTTGTCTATATCAGTGCAGCTATGTTATACATTATATAGTTTATATTTTTTGTAACTATTATAAAAGCATCTTAGGGCGCAAAGTATCTAGTAAAATGTAGTTATATAATATTAATGTAAAAGCGGATATTGGTAACATGTTATAGTGCAAAGCAAAGCCTTTTGGTATGTATTCAAATATACCAAAAAGCCCGAAAATAAATTTAAAATTAAATCTCCAGAAGAAAAATCGTATAGTTAAGCAGCCGAGTTATCATCCGATATAGAAAATTGTGTCTGGAGTATGTTGTATTGTGCATACCTAGCCTCAGCAAAAATAATACTGTATAAAAAAACTACTACTAAAAAGAATTGTAAAAAATCGTATAAAGCAAATTTAACCCCTTTTGTTTATATGCATGGAGGTTTTGTGTTGACTATCCGCTGTATAACAAACCATCTAACGTTCATATACATTTTCTACACGCATTTGGACTAAAATTACTCTTTTTGTTGACTTTTGTTGTATAAAATTACTCGCTGCACTCACATTGTATAACAAAAGCTTGCGAAAAATTATATAAGTTTTTTTGTTTTTTTCGTTATCGTTTTTGTATGTTAATGTCGAAAAACGGCAAAAGAATTAACATATTGCTACGACCCTGCATTTTTTAAAAATTTATTGCGCAAACGAGTGCATCGAGAGATCTTGTATCTAAAAAACAATATGGTAAGATTCTAGATAACATACCAGCTCAAACATTATATATGACTGCTTTTCACGCAGTCGAGAGTGTCATTGTCTAAAAATATAAATATATTACCGCACGTAATAGTTGAAAAAAAAACAAGAAAAACAAACAAAAAAAAATCAGAAGTACACAATCCTAAAAAAATTTAATATGAAATTGGTAGTCTCTTCATTTTTTTTTGCGTTTTTATATTAAAGTTTTAAGACTCGGATTTATAAACAAATAAAAAAAGTTACATAACCCCCCCCCCGTAAAAAAATCCTGGATACGCCACTGTTGCACACGTATATATTTTTTTTCAATGTTAAATTTTTAAGGACACAAACGAGTTATGCAAATTACCCATATAAAGCTTTCTATTCTGTTGACATAATCCTTACATGAATCCTGGAAAACATCAATCCGCTTTACTTTTTTGCCAACAGTTTGTAAATTGTGCATATACCCAGTTAAACTTGGCGCTAACACGCAAGATTTTTTTCCTTTTGCTTGGCTTAGCAGGAATTTCTACTTCGCTCTTTACTTCTCTTGAAATGAAAGCATTCCAATGTCAATCTATATGTTTATCCTTTACTTATAAATTTTTTCTAAGTTTTGGTAGTATAGATACAATTTTAGGTTTCTTTGATATCGATGATTTACGACATCTTTGCTACTTATTACATTCAAATGCTTGTCTACTAAATAATATTCTGTAAAAGTTTTAAGTTTTGCAATTAAATGATTTAAAAAAACTTTTTATGAATGTAGTAGTGGCTAAAATTTACGACTTTTAAAATTCTCAAGAAAGACTTTATAGCAGATTTCGCAAAAACTCTACGTGTAAAGGGTTTTTTTGAAAGTATTCTATTCCATCATTTATAGTTTTTGACATTATTTCCTTATTGTAAGATCCACAATATAGTTAATTATTTCATCAGTCATAAAAAGACCCATAAATCATTCTGGGCAAATTGACGTTGAAAGCCACTGCATTTTGTATAGTAAATACAGATAGTACATGCTTTATCAAAAATACTTGCTATTTTTGGTGTAGACTTGCTAATCGAATGAAACACAATGCATTTTGCCCTCTTTATATGTACCATTAGTACTACCTGTAGCAATTGGCTTTTCTTTTGTATAATACTTTACCTATTCATCGTCTTTTCTAAGCTTTTGTAGTGATGATCTTTTGGCTTTTTTTCGGGTATGTTCCATTTATAACAATAAAGTCGGGATCAATCTCAAATTCATCGATCACATTGGAACAGTTTTTTTGTTGTACTTTTACTCTATAATGTATTCTTTTGTTCTTTTGGTGTTTTTGTGATTAATTTCGAGCTGGTTTTTTTTCGTTGTACCTTTAATAGAATGTTAAAAAAGAAAAATAGATAAAAGATACAAATCAAATATTGCACCGTTATATGTACGCGTTACAGTATATCTTTATATGTTAAAATTTGATTTAAAACTCATCATTTTACCATGTTTAAAAAAATTTATTGCTTGCATAGCACAGAAAGCATCCTTTTCAAACCCTTTAAAAACTAAAGCGCCGTTTTTGGTTTCAATTTTAGGATTTTTTTGTTCGCAGTTTTCTGTGAATTAAAAATTTTGTTTGAACTTATGCATTTAAATTTTTTTAGTATGAGAAAATAAAAAAACTATTGAATCCAGTATGGATTTAGTTAATAGAAACGAAAAAATATACTACTACCAAGTGTATGATCTATGTGGTATTATAGGATAATATATTTTACTAAATACTGTAAATTACTATGTGAGAACATATAATGTTTGTTTATTTTCTAAGTAATATGCATTTTAATAAATTTAGAAAACTTTAAAACATAATTTTTTTTCTAAAATACACGATAAATTGTCAATATTTATATAATCTTACACATTATTTATAATTTTACCTTCTACATAGAGTTATATTCTGTGATCATTGTAAAATTGCATAAAATTGCGTTTTAATTATATTTTTTGTTAAGTAACGGATTGTACATAATTGTGGCACTAACACATTTTTCGTACATTAAAACATATAATAATATTGATAAACGTCTATGTGGTTTCCAAGAATTTTTTTTAGAAAAATGTAGAAAAAAAGCAATAGTAAGACCAGACAGTAATTGAGATACAAAACAAACACATCTTTTGCAAAGAGACAACCATATTATACACGATTTTTTGAATGTATTACCCGAAGTAAAACGATAATTTTTATTCCTTTCTTCTATGTTATATTCGTTTACGAACACGACTTATTCATGTTATATGTCTTGATTTTTATATGACCAATCGATGAGCATGTCAAAAAATTTACATGACTAAATATGGCAAGTCTTGATTTTTGCATGACCGATTTATGACGAAATATATTATAAGGGATAATGATGACTAACTTTAAGTCATAGTTAAATATAAGCACGTATAATATCTCTCTATATAACTGTCAAGCTTTGCAATTACCTAGACCCATATATGGGCCAGCAGTGGTTTTTTATGTGACCCATATATAGGACATGAACTGTATGTAGTTTGACCCATATATGGGTCAAAAACGGTATTTAATTTGACGCATATATATGTCAATAGCTGTACTGTATTTGACCCATATATGGGTCAATAGCTGTATTTTATTTGACATATATATAGGTCAAGAGCTGTATTTAATTTGACCCATTTATGTGATAAAACTTGTCAAAGGGTTAAAGTAGTATGAAAAAGAGTTAACGTTATTATTTTATTATATTTATCTGCTGGCTATGATTTTCTATGTAATTTACCAAATTTTCAAATTTTTAATTTTATAGCATTTGCTTGTCTTTTATTTTTGTATTTTGCTTTTTTTTCATTTCTTTTAGGCATCAAAAATGTATTGTTGGGTGACATTTTCTCTATAACAACGCCGGCATACTGATTTCTTTTAATTTACGTAATAAGGGCAGCATTAAAATACATTTTTCAGAATTGAAAGAGATTCGAGTTCAGATTTAAACACACGTAAATGATGAACTAAAGAACTGGAATTCTTAAACAGATTGAAATCCTCATAATCACGAAGCTCATGCAATCAGGAAAAGGTAAGTTATAACGACGAAAAACACTTAATATAGACATATTAATGTTAGCATCTTTCACTGCCAATAGTTTTGAAATTACCACTGATAACATTGCATTTTAAGAATGCAACGAAATACATAAATGGTACATATTGTTATTTTCGCGGTTTAACACTAGGGTTCGTTCTCCCGGGACACAAAATTACGAGATTTACAATTTTGTAGACAATTTGTAATCTATATCTTGAGTAGAGACCCGCACAATCTGGTTTGCAACCGCGCCGGGCTTGACCGACTTTTGTTTCGGGCTGGGCCGGTTTTCACTTCTCGATCAAAAAATTTTTATTTGTATTTTTTATATCAGGCAAATAAAAGTAAAAGTCGACTTCTTTTGTTGTTCAAAGTATACTGCTCATGTATAATATTACAATTGAACATTTTACACATTCAGTTTTGCAAAAAGTGCTATTATTATAAAATGTGATTTCAAGTTTGCAGCATTTATATGCACATTTAAATCCTGCAAACACATCTGTAAGTTTTTTACATGCTTACCTTTGATCCGTGTATTGAATATTGAATTTACCAACGTCAAAAAAATGGCTTTATATTTGTTAAACGATAAAAAAGGAAATACTTTTTTATGTAAATAAGACATATTTTTGTTTATTGCTATCTTATTTCTAGGTTGCGTTAGTGTTAATAAAAGCAAGTTGATTGCGTCTTGATAACAACGCTAAATTAAGAAAAATCGTTAAAAAATTAATAAAAGAATTCTTTTATAAAAAAGTAAAAAACTTAAAAAATTTTTGCATCCGGTCCGGTTATTAAACCTTCCGGTCCGGTTAGTATACCTTCCGGTACCGTCCGTGACCGGTTAAGCACTAAAAAAAGCAGTCCGGTTTGGTCCTGGCGGTTAATAACCGGACCGTGCAGGTCTCTAATTTTGTAAACATATCTTTTTAATACAAGATTCGATATTAGTGAAATATTAAAAAATATTATAGAATATTTTTTCAATTGAAGCAGGTAAACTATGTAAGTACATATAATTTGGTTTTTCGATATCCAACTAGTCATTTCTAGCGCTTTGAGTTTACACAAATTATAATTTTACATATTTATATACTACTTGCCGTATAAAAAAACCATGATAACTTATTTAAAAATAATTGTTATGCTTTTTTATGATAAAAATTCTGATCATGTCTGTAAATAACTTCTACTATAAATTTTTGTTTTTGTGTTCTTCTTATACATTTTGTACCCTAGTTTTTATTTACAGCTATTAGAGATATATTTTTTAACTACTCATACAAAATTTTTGTAAGCATAACATTTTAAAATTGCGCAATAAGGCGATTTTTGCAATAATTGAATTTGTTGAATATATTTACAGCCGTTTTGAGGCGGTTGAATATGGTATGGTCATATTGTGGGGACCAAGTAAACCCCCTTTTATAAAATAGACCATATGGGTACAGACAGGGGCGGATTAACAACATACAGACTGGGTCATATTTTTTGGCCCGCCTCATTTTTTTATAAAGATGTTTTGCGATCAAGGCTCTTTTTAAAATTATTTTTGTTATGCAGATCTAGATGTTGTGACATTTAAAAAATATCAGGACTAATTATACAAATGAAAATAAGCATAATAGTTTACAAACGTGTTCTGGGTGTTTTTTTGAATTGGCCTATGCAATTTTTTTCCGTGCATTTAGATATACCAATAACTTTTAATTTATTGACCATAATTTTTCCGTGCTCTCTTTTTGTTGAAATTTATAGACTTTGTTTTATTAGGTTTTTTGTGCTAGTTAAAGATCTTTTCGTTTTGAAGGTGTCTTGCTTTTTGTTATAGTAATTGAAATCATTGAAATAAGTTTAAATGGATTAAATTTAATTCAATAAATATAATATGCTTTTACATATTCAAACAATATATTAACCTCAATTGTAACTTAACAAAAAGCCTTCGTTCGTTTTCTTTTTAAGCAAGGTACGACAAATTAAATATTTATTAAAACTTTTTTACCGTGATGGGTGGTGGGTACGTACGGACGGGTGGGTATTGCTACCGAGTTTAAAAACTATACTGTGTTATGTATATTGCATGTCTAGACGAAACAGTCTTATACGATAAATTTGCATATGTAATGTTTATTTATTATTACAGCGGTGCAAAAATGACTGCATGAAACAGTGGCGTATCCAGGATTTTTTTACGACCAGGGCTAGTCAGTGTACTACCAAAATATGGCAAAAAAACACGATATAATTTCAAAAAACTTTTATTATTTTTTTTTGAAAATTTTTTGTAGGATTTTTTAATTTGTGGTTTTTTTTCAAAAAAATCTCTGCACGAAAAAAAGATTCAGGCTGCACTTTTTGTTTCTAGGGGGGTAGGGGTTGGATTTTAATAAGCTCCGTATGAAATCGTATGATTTTCTTGATGCTTATATCTGGCAAAAAAACTTATTAAAGATGTCAGACAGTATAAATAATGACTTCAACTGCTTCTTATGTCACTGATATGTTATAAGGTGTAAAATAAATGTACATTTTGGTCTGGTCAATTCGACGGTTGATCTTAGAAAAGCAAAAAACGCATAAATCAATGAACTTAGACTAAACTGTAAAGGTTGCTGCTAGTATCTTTTTGTTTTCTATATAAGCCAATTTGTTTTAAGTTTTAATGAGCACTACACATAATATATTGATCACAAGCAAGGTCACCTATAATAATAAATGCATGAAATAAATATAAAAATTTTGTAATGACATACATATTACTAATTACTAATTACTAATCATATTAATTTTTTTATCAGTCCACATCTGTTCCGTATGTTTTTTTATGAATAATCCTGTAAAATTGTACCATTTTTTCCAACCCTAGAGGGAAGGAGGCATGTGCCCCTATACCGATCCCCATCACATCCCTCGCATCGTTGCTAGCATTATATCACAGTTTTTTGGCCGTATAAGAATACTTTACAACGCACACGCACGTATTTCTTACATAGTATTTTTACCCCCAGAATTTTTTTACCAGACTCTTTAAAAAATCTTTTGTACATTTGTAAAAATCCGATAATACAGGGCAACCATATGAGTCGTTTTCTTTTGTACTTGAAAATTTTATGCATATTAAATGTTGTCGATTGTCTAAAAGCTTTTATTTTTATTTAAATAATGTTCAAGCCGTCTAAAATTACAAAATATTATAACTTAATAAGCGTTGCGGAGCTGCAAGCTTTTTAATTATATTTTTTTACTTAAAAAAGATTGAACAAAAAAATAAGTTTTTTTACTAGCATTTAAAAATGTTTTAAGTAAAAATTACAAATTTATTGCTCTAATTAGTATTTGACATGTTGATTTAATCAGAAATGATTCTATAACAGTGCTTTTTTCAAAAAAAAAGATAAAATACGCAGATCCAAAAGATATAAAATGTATTTTTTGCTGTTAGGTTTAATTATATAAAAACCTCTGCTAGATTTTTATACTGAAAATGCTGTCGCGAAGTTTTATTGTTTTTACAACCCCCTTTGTCACTTTTGTGTTACAAAATGCTTACAAGAATTTAAACTGTAAAAATAACATCCTATTTTTTTAAACCAGAGTAAAGTGCACATACCGTTACATCTTAAAAAACGAAATTTTTTGTAGTTAGATAATAATATCATGTTATTAGACACAGAAAAAATAAAGCTGAGCAACTTTACTAGTTTATCACTATCTTAAAAAAAAATGATTGAAGTCTTGGGGTTTTTCGTCGTATATTGACAATTTTATTTGTAATATAAGTTTATACAATTTTTTTTTTCATATAAGTTCATACAAAATCTAATATTTTTGGGGCCCCCTTAGCCAGGGGGCCCGGGGAACATGCCCCCAGAGCCCCGCCGATACCTCCGCTTCTGGGTGAAGGAAAAGTTTTCAGTGACGAGTTTTGCATTAACTGGCCATAGAGGGGTGTGCAAAAACAAATGAAATTTATCAGCCATTTCAAACATTGATAACTGAAGTTTTAAGGTTATGAGTAGAGTATAATTTGATGTGTATAAATTAAAATGGCCATTATCGGTTTCTTGGTATATAAAAATACATTTTAATTAAGTGTTGCGAATTTTATACTTTCTTTGAACTGATTATTCGTTAGATTGTTGTAAAAAAGATAACCTTACATTTTTCTAGAAACAGTTTTTTATTATAATTTTAAAATACAATTTTTTTTGTAAAACAAACAGACATTACACTTTTTTGATAAGTTCTTCTTTTGGTATAATAAATTTGTATTTTTACACAGCAAAATACTTTTATTGTGAAAAGACTGCATAATTATTTAAGTTTTAAAGTACAATCAAATGGTTTGATAATAACCAGGTAAAGTGTTTAAATTACTGCCATATTAATTATGTATTGTTACCATAGATTAGAAATATATGATTTCTTTGCATGATAAACTTAAACAAGCCATTTTAAAATATAATAGATTTTTTGTTTTTGTTTGTGATCACAATTTTAGGAATATATATGTTACGGGCAATTTATTAAATCAGGCATTTAATTAAATGCCAAAAACATTTGGCAAAGTATTTTTTGCTTCGATATAATATAAAATTTGCCTAAATCTAGCTAAAATGCCTACACAAAACAAAATGCCTAACTACAATCTCCTTTATATACAACTTTACTAAATAAAGCCAGAATGTCATCATTTTATATTTTGTAATGGTACGGTCTCAATTCGCCCAATTACAATTCGCCCAATGTCGGTGTGCCCAATAATTTACCCCTTCATAGATGGTTGAAATTTATTGGATTTTAGGATCCCGTAATAATATAGTTCCTGTTATTAATAACTTTTGTTCTCGCATACAAAGTAAGCCAAATGATTGTGATGCATATTGGAAGTGTAAAACTAAAATCTGCGACTTAAGAATAGAGATGAAAAGCGGTAGATTGATATATATTACAGGTCAACAATACCATTCGAACCATTTAGATGAGATAATACAAAAAATAAATGAAAGTTATAATATTGGAATATACAACAAATTCATGTCAGGATACATGTAATAATTAAGGCTTCAATATCTACGGAAGTCCCGAAAAAAAAATCTCAAAATTCAATAAAACCTAAAAAAATCATCTTCCGTGTGAAAGCGTGGAACAG
>JAQFYM010004968.1:0-14227 GCA_034694785.1 Agrenia bidenticulata
TGTAATTGTAGTAAAAAGCGTAAAGCCGATATAAGTATTGTAGGGTATACAAATCTACTTTCACATATACAAAACAACCATAAATAACAGTACGAAGAGATTTTAAAGGCCGTTCGAAAAAGCAAAATATAAGAAAGTTTTGTGTTGTAATAACAGATCCGAAAGCCGCTAATACATGTGCATGGATTGATTAGGTTTTATCAAAGAACTTACCATTTGAATTTGTTGAAGATTTACACAGAAGAAAAAATACAAAACTTTTTCCAATTTCAGTCAATAAAAAAAAAAAATATGTACAATTTAAGTGATAATACTAAAATGAAGATTACTCAAGAGTTACCTGAAAAGTTTGCGATTGTATTTGATAGCTGGACTACGCGATGTAAACACTATACTGTAATATTTGCACAAATGATAGGATAAAACACATATTACTAAATTTTGATATTTTTACAGAAGATAATTTTACAGGTGCAACTTATGCAGATGTGAAAAGTAACAGTTGCGATGAATATACAAAAAAAACAGTGGATAATGTTATGTTTATTACTTGTGACAACTGTAGCGTAGAAAAATACTTAGCTAGAATACTCGATACTAATATGATTGGATGTTATAGTCATCGGTTTAAGTTTGCAGGTTCAAACTTCTTTTAAAATAATAGCTTTTATTTACTAGTAACAAAAATAAATGTGAGTATGGCAAAGTATAGAACACGTAAGTTATCTAGCATCTTAAGAAATGGACTCCTCTTGCAGACCAAGTTGCTTAATAAAACAAGATGGATTTCAGTTCACACCACTGTCAAAAGATACATTGAAATAGAAATGCATTTTAACGCAGACGACGATTCAGCATTTTATGACATGCTTCTTACTTTTAAAAGATAAAGAAGTAGATGAATGTTTGTTTAAATGAACGATTTTTATTCTGTTACCAAATACCTACAATTTGAAAATAGTAAAATAAAGAGATTAAGAAGATTTTTTACTAAAATTACAAAACAATATACAGAAAGGAAAAGTATCTTTCACCAGAGGCTAAATCAATATTTGCTGAAAATTTCGAGAATGGTATAGTAAAAATTTCAGCCGGAAAAGAACACGAGATGACAGAACCTGAAAAAAGCGAATGCATAATATAAAGAAAAATATAAATAAAGAAGAAGCCGAACAAAGTGACATTTTTAAAAATATGAAAATTGCAGAAAAAGTTAAATTGCAAAAAACTGCAAGATTAAAGAACAAATAAAAAGCAATTATGCAGACGTAAGCTGGATTTGTCCAAAAAGTAATGTATGTGAAAGAGCATTTAGTGCAGCCGGTTTAGTATTGACAAATAGGCGAATGCGATCACTTGATAAAAATATGAGATGTATTATGTTTCTTAAATGCAACCGATACCTTTAGTCAGCTGAAAGCCTACAGGCGTTTATAAATACAAAGAAAAATTAAAAACTAAAAATAAAAGAAAACGAAAACACAAACTTTTTTTATTTTTTCTTATAACATTATATTTTTTAAAATACAATATATTTATTTTTGTAAAAAAAAATAACTAATATTATATTGATAATCACTGCGCGTGACTTTTTAAAAGTCCGCTACGAAAGTTTCTTACGTTTGAAAAATAGAAAAAACATGTGTATTATATTAAATAATCTAATTGATAGGCATTTTAAAACTACAAATCTTTGAAAAGCACGAAAAAGATTTGTTTTAAACTATAAAAAAACCTTTCGGTTTCAAAAAAAAATCCAAAAAAATACGAAATATAATTTTTACTTATATATAGTAGGTGTTTACTCATAAACTGAACACAAAAGGCTTTAATATAATCACTGTATAATATACGTATCGTATGTTAGATTTAAAATCTACTTTTTTTTTTGATACTTTGTGCTTGGGTTGCTATAATTATTTTTGCTTAAACACCAGTTTTAATTTACAAATTCACAAGAAAAACACCAATATCTTGTAATAAGTTAATTATTAGATTTAGAAAATCTAAGGTTCGTATATAATTTTTCCAAACTTAAAACGCAATTGACGTGATTTTAGATGTATTATAGTTCTTATCCCTGTACTTAATCTCTTTTAGTCGCTTAAATAACAGTAAAAAAGATAAGCACATGATTGGCATTGCATAAATCTGTATGCGTCATAAGTTTAATGTAATAAAATGTTTGTGGTTTTTTTTGATATTATGATCAGTGGCCAAAGTCTAATTTGTCTTTTTAGATAGTTTTTTCATTATCCATGTCTATTTTAATGTAAAAGATTCGACGTCCATGCTTTTGTAACATCTATTCAAAACCATAATACAAAAGGTTGTATAAATACACTTTACAATATTTCAACATTATTATTCTAAGAAACGTTGCATTTTTGTTTTAAGATAAAAACCTTTTAGAAACCTCTCTTTACTGTAGCATTGCAAATGCTCGCACTCTTAAGGCGCTCCAAATTTTATGAAGTAAAAAAGCAAGCAACTCGTCGTTTGTGAGCTCTGCTTTAAAATAATTTACAGTTACAACTATGACCGCTATTTCCGATCTATGCTCATTTTGTTTCACACCTTGTTTAAAAATAGAATTATTAGTTTGCTTTGTTTAAGTTGAACATATTGGTCTAAATTTTTATAATCAAATAAAAGAACAAAAGTTATTTTGACACGTTTATTTTTTTATGTTTTTTTATTAGACTGATCTAGAATCTCCCCTCATTTTACGAACACAACCAGTGCAATAGTAACAAAACACAGTATGAGCCTTCTTTATAATTTTTATTTTTTTACTGGACATACCCTTTTAAAATAAAATTTGCCACATTTACCATGTTACATGATGCGTTTTTAACGTCCGTCGTAAAATCAGAAAACTTTTTTAAATATCAATAATTGATTTGTGTATCTTTTGTAAGATATTTATGCTTATCTATTGAATTTTCTAGCACTTCTTATAAATTTTATTTGTATTTCATATATATTTTTAATCCTTTTTTATTCTGGGCTAGTTAAACTATAGAAATGATTAATTATTGAAAACACCAGAAAACGCATAAATCACCAAATTGTGTCACCAACAAATTTCGCGTCTTCAAATCACAGAAAAATGGAATCTGGTGAGAAAAACACCAAAAAGGCAACCCTGCTTTGTGCAAATGATTCTGAAAAGAAAACACAAAAAGTAAATTTAGATAACAAAATTATAAAAAAACTTTAAAATTTGCATTAATGCTAGGAAGAGCATTTATAAGAAACCGAAAGAAAAACCGTTTATCAAAATATAAAAGTGTAATGTGTAAATGTTATAAACATAAATTAGCACATCAGTTGTTTAGGCAATTTTATGATATTTTGGCAGAACTAACAACCTAAATACTGTTTTTTTCAGACGTTTCTTTCTTTATCTATTGTATTTTTACTGTAACGTGCAAATACAAAAAAACTAATCGATCTTTAAAAACATGGGGCCAATAAAAAATCAAATGTTTTTAAGTACATTTTTTTGCCGACTGGTATTTGAAATAATCGCTATATATATAATATATTATCCAAACACATGGTTTCTATATCGTTGTAAAGCAGCTCTTGTCACAATTCTTTAATAAATGCAAAAGAATTACTAAAACGTAATAATTTATACTGCATAAAGTAAAAACCTGCTTATAATTTTTAGCCATTTGATTTAGGTGCATAAAAACCGAGTTTCGATAATCCGAGTTCGATTTTTACAAGTTCCAAAAAACGAGTTTCGAGCGCTCGAATCATGTTTTTGTGCAAACAATTAAAACCTTTTAAAAATTACATTTATATACGTTCAACAAATTGTTTACATGCAAAAACGCGGAAATGTAAATTAAAACAATTAATCGTATTTTTTTTTACTTTCAACGCCTTTTTTTTGTAAAATTAATATGACGAAATGTAAAAACAACTGTCTAAAGTTCTTTTATGCCATTTTTTTGCCTTTAACCGTTTTGGGGTGATAATCAATTTTTTTTTATACAAAATTTATAAAATAATGTAAATTTTGTTTTTTTTTAAAATTTCACAGAAAAATATATGTAAACTCGAACTCGAACTCACGAGTGGGCAAGTTTTTGATTTTCGAGAGAGTTTCACGCAAGTTAATATGTAAAAAATGGAACGAGTCAACGAGTTTCGAGTTGACATGATTGAAACATCTACTTACTGTCAAATAGAGTATAATTGACATATAATAATAGTTAGACTTTAATGATATTTCCAAATTTACCAAAAAATATATCTGTATGCATTGAATCCGTATTTGTAGTCTTTAGTGCCGTAAATATGTTAATTTTTTTTTCTCTTACACTTCAGTATAAAAATCATAAAAAAACTGCGTTTTTTATTAAGTTAAGAAAAAGTAATTGGCTTGCTTATATGTAAAAAGACGTCTTTGGTTTCTCTTTTTATTTTAGTATTATATTTACTAACATGGATGTGATATTTTTTTTCACAGCTGCTGCATATGTTATTTTATGCAAAAGGGTTTATATTCGGGTCTTTAACTAGGTTGTGCCAATTCTACGTCTTCAAAATATATATTGATATGTTTTTATATAAAAAATAGAAGAGTGGTATACTAAAATATCGAAATTCTGCCTAAAGAAAATAACAAAAAACTCAAATTAAAAACACAAAAAATGGAGAAATTGCAAGTTAAAAAAACCATTGTATAAAAACTTAGATAATATAAGATTATATCCAAAGGGTTACAAACGAATAAAGAAAACATTTAACTAAGCGTTGTAAAAAAAAAGTTAAAACAAAAAAAAAAATTGTGCAGTAAAACTAAATGATTAACTACGGTTCTATATTCTATTCTTTACTTGTTGGGCTTGAATTTCGTATTAATTAATATTTAAAAATAATAAATAAGATATTTAGTAGTAATTTTTAGACAAAAATGAATTGATTATTTGCATAATTTGCACTCTAGTCTTTTTTTATTATAGTTACTTGTACAGAGATGTTTTTTAAAGTTTAACAGCAAGTTGAAGATCTGACAATGGTTGGGTATTTTTTTTATATCCTAGGGTACAGTCATGCCCCAATTTTATAATGTTTTGTTTATCTTAGTGTAATGCAAACGATTTTATATACATGTATGTTTTTATACTCTGGAGTAAAACACAACCCCTAGAATAGTAGAAAATTTGTTTTTATCGTTACCCTAGACACTTTTTACCCTTGAGGAATATTTTTTACACCAAAAAATTTAAGTGGTAATTTACACCCTAAGAAAAAGTATACAATAATATGTGAGGGTAAAATACTTTAGAATAAAATGGTTACCCTTATAGTTATAAGTACCCTAGAGTTCTTGAAACCAAAATACCCTAGAGGTAGAAAAATTGAAAATTGACCCTAGAGAAATGATAACCCCCTAGAGTAAAAAAAATACAGCACCAATATCTGGTCTATTTCAGACCTCGTGTTATCGACTTTACATTACTAAAAAAAATGCATAAAATATAGGTATGTAAAATAGACTCTTGTGTGAAAAAATTTGGTATGAAAAAATGCATCTGTTTTAAGCTGTGCCAAGCTTTCCTAAGAAATATTTGTATGATATGCAAAACAGGCGTATATTTGTACTTTAATATTAAAACACATCATTAAATCACAAATAAAACTTTTTTTTTTTTTGTTTTTATCTTTCTTCTTTTTTGATATGTATTTTTCTCATGTATTTCATATTTTTAAAAATACAAAACTTTTACTTATAATAAAATATCTATAGTAGCTGTATAAGTAAAAAAGACATATAGTTTGTCATAAACTAATATATAAAAAGCTTCTATCTTACATATGACAATAAAAAATATACTCCAGTTTTATATTTATTTTTTACTAATTATATCTTAAGTATAACGCAAACCTGACATTTTTGTTTTTAATTTATACAAAGTATATATCTATTTACTGATGAACAATTAATCTTTTTCTATTGTAAAATATAACGACTTTGCATTTTTTTACCTACTACAAGTGTATTTAATAATTTTTAAAAGGTTGGTACTAAATTTTTACAAAAAATAAACAGCATTTTTGCTACAAGTAATATATTTTTTTTCGTTTATTTATATTTTTATAAATTATATGTGAGTGTGTAAATATTTATTTTTAACAAAAAAATTTGTAAATAACAACTAATAAATGTCCTTTGTTATAAAAAAATGACGTATTTCAACTAAATGTATAATATAAAAAAATTTTACTCTCTAAGTAGCATACATTGTAGCTAAAAGAATCATGACAGCAAAAATCTGACAAATACGATAACTAGCGGATTTTTTTGCTTTCTAAAATATACAGCGCTAACATTCAAGCTAAATTATGTCTATAAATTTTTGTGATTTGTTTGTAAATTTTTATCGTTAAAGCACGGTCAGGAATATTATAACTATCTTTTCACGTTTTAAGTATGAAAAAATACCAATGAAGTTTGCCTATACAGTTTTCAGATAACACTTACCTGTGATACGTCCATAAACGGACAAATACCAATAAAAAAAGATACGCTGCAAATTTAACATATTTCATTTTTCTGAAAAGAAAAACTTTATTCCAACTTCGTAAAAGAAATATATACCTGCTCTATTTTTGTACGCATTTTTTAGGTAAAAATCGAAAACATAAATTACAAAATCCAACATTTTTTTACGACGCTTATGTGTGTTTTTATTGATTTTAAGAAAAAAACTTTATAAAATACAAATACATGATTGAGAAAATTTACATTTTCAGTAAATGAAATGTGTGATAACGGCAATCTTCTGGCTTTTTTTTATAAGCTTTTCAATATAGAAATTTTTTCGACAATTGAGATATAGACGAAACTGCTTTAAAAATAAAAACACTTAATATTGAAGTCTCATTATTATAATATCAAAAAAGCAAAATTGTGAATTGCTATAAAAGGTAATTTATTACAGATTTTTACTAAAGGAAGCTGTTTAAAGAATATACCTTGTATTACAGGTAACAAAAAGTGGTCGTAAAATATAAGAATACCTTTTAGGATTAATTAAAAAATAATTCTGTTTTTTGTTTATAATTCTTATCCTAAATTAAAATGACGATTCATCATAATTTATTATATTGCATTACATACATGAGTAAAAATTAATTTTAACATATATATATTGTAATCTATACGATGTTGTTATTTATCTTTTTTTGTATTTAACACACTCAAAAAATCAAAAAAAAAATTTAATTATAAAAAAACCTATAAGAATTGACTTAATCCTACTATATATGTAAAAAAACTTTTTTTAATCAACTGTAGTAAATTATAATATAATATATTTAAGTCTCGGCGCTTTTAACTTGTCGTTTTTTGCATCATGTTTACATATTAAAGTTTTTTTAAATAATCATTTAGAATAAACTTTAATTTTCTATTTAAAACCATTTTAATTTATTTTGATCCTAATCATTGTTGATTCGTGATATACGCTTTAAGTTGTTGTGTGCGCAATTTGAATAAACAAGAACAAAAATCTATATTCTACGCTTGTGAGTATATAAAGCTAATAAATATGGTAAAGTAAACTCTTTTTTATTGAACGACTACACAAAAAAATAAAAATAAGTATAAATTAAATTAAATATTTGATACATTTTAAGACAATACAAAAAATCTGCTTAATTAAACAAAAATTCACTTTTTTTTGTAACACATATACGCGTCGAGCTATAAAAAAAGACAATTTCTGTAAGACTCGTATATGCGACAGTTTTCGTAAAAAAAAGTAATGTTAGATTTACAGCTTCAAGTCACGATTTTAGAAATTTATGTTTAGTAAGAGAAACTTTGTACAAGACCACAAAATAATATATGTACTCCCGCATCGGATCTAATATACAATTTATACGTTTTTTATTCTATTAAAAACAAATAACACTTAAGAAAAGATTTCATTAGTATACTTCAATATAATAGATTTAATATAGATACAGCAGTTTGCTTGTATGTGATTTTATAGAGTTTTTATGTCAAAATATAATTGTTTTTTATACAAACATTGTATATACGAAAAAAAAAATACAAAACACGTTTTTGTATAAAAAATATTTTTTGTGTAGTTCATTCGTTCAATTAGAAAAATATATAGCTTGTTTCAATTTTGTCGTATTTGATGCAAAAAGATTATTTGTTTTTGCATATAAGCAGGATGGGAACTGTAAAATTTTCTAACTTGCTACCAATCATGACTTCGGTTGAATGATAAAACATTTACTGCAATTGATATTTTTTGATATCAATCTAAGGCAAACCTCAATTATCCTGATCTCATTTGCCCGGAACCTCTAATAACTGGCAGATTTTTTCGTATTTTTATATCCCTTTTCAAGGAAAAAAAATTGATTATCGCTGCTATAAAGTAAAGCAAATATTTCAAAATGTATAATCTGTTTTTTGTTTTTGCCTCGGTACATTGTAATGCATAACTTAATTCAATATTTTTGACAGCCATATTATAATGAAATTTCCTATAATAAAAAAAGCAAAAAAATGAAAATATTACATATAAAGTAAAGTCATCATCCGATAAAAAACATATAAAAAAACATAAATCAGAATGCAAAATGCTAAATGCTAAATGGAGAACGCGTAATGCTGAATACTATATACATAATGCACATCAGACCCAGAAAACATAATGCAGAATACAGAATGCGAGTATCATAACAAAAAAAAAAGTTGTATTTTCTCAAAACTATAAAGAAGGGACAATAATTGTTTTGTTGCTTTTTTAAGTTAATGCACTTTTTACATTTCTTATAAAAAAAATCTATAAACCGATATTTCGATTATCAAATATTTTTTTTTTTTTTTTTGTGGTCCTAAACTTACCGGAAAATCAAGGTTTAACTGTAATGTGACTTAAAACATTTTTCACGCATTTTATACAACAACGCGGATAAAAATGCGATTTTAAAACATAAAATTTTCATATGGTAAAGTCATACGTTTACAAAAAATGTTGCGTTTTTATAAATAAGAGCCTATTGATTAGCTAGAAAAGGCATCCAACAAAAAATTTTAATTATCGGCTTGCTATTTTTGATTTTAAACGAATGTGTAAAATTATTTGCATTTTTTTTTATAATATATTATTTAAATCATTTTTGTTGTGCCATGTGCAAAATAAAGACTTTAAAAAGGGTTCTTTATATGTACAACAGACTAATTAGGCGTTTATCGATTTTATTTGCAACTGTGACAAAAATAATACCATAAAACGAGTTTTACTAACCAATGAGTTAAATGCCGATAAGACAAGATTGTTTGTATAAAAAACAAAATCGGGTAGCTAAATCAAAATACAAATTATTCATACATAATTTTACATTTTTTTTATGTTTTTTTTGTTTTTGTTATGTTTTGTTTTTTTTTGTTTATTTAAAACTGAAAGAATACTTTAAAACACCTTTACTAAGTTAAGTTGACAAAAATACAAAAACGCGCAAATATGCTTTATTTTTGTTCAAGTATTTTGACTAAGAACTGCAAAACCCAAAATATTTTATGTTTCGGTTACTGAAAAAAAATCTGGTAAGTAAATTCGATACAAAACTAAAGTTCACTATTATACTACAAACTATTTGTATACTATAAACGCAAAAAATTTTAACAAAAGTCGTGTCAAACTTCTAAAGGACTCTATAAAATAAATATGCAATGCATAACTAAAAAAACAGTGGAAGTAAAGTCTACAATAAAAAAATTGCGTCGTGGTAGAAAGTATACGGCAAATAGTTAATCTTTATGTTTGAAATTAAAAAATATTTGAAGATAGTCACTTTGACTCTGCAAACGACATATGCAGAGCATATTTTACGACTTTTTTTCGTGTTTAAAAATCTTACTTTTTATCATTGGTTTATTTTATGCGAAAAAATGAATAAAAGAACCCACAAAATTCTTAAATCAATGTCTTTTATAGGTTATGTTTAGAATGCGTTTCTAATTTGTTTTATTACTTATAATTATAATTTAGTTATTATTTCTGTTAAAATATTTAATCTGCGGTTTAAACTATCAAACTAAAAGAATATAAACATTATGCACTTTCATTAGTAGTGTACTAGCAGTTAAAAAGCGATTTTTTAATAAAGACTTTTTTCTATATCTTGCCAATGCAAAAATATTATAACTACTTAAATTCGGTTGTTTAAATTCTAAAAATATCTACAGAAAAAAACAAAATGGAAACCAAGAGATTAGCGATGTTAATTGTTCAAAAAAAATTAAATAGATTTGTTTAACTATATATTATAAACATTTTTCAAATACTTTAATAAACATATTAATTTATAGCTTTTTATTTAAAGTGGCTTAATTTACTGACTTATATTAACACAAAACATTAAAGGAAAAGAAAAAAACATTATGTCGTACGGTAATAATTAAATATGTAGTCGCATATTTAACCTCTTTTTAGTGACTTTGAATATTCTATTTGCATTACATATTTGTTTATGCCAAGAATAAAATTTTGTATTAAGCCGAAAAAAAAAATCAGGATCTACAATAATTTATGAAAAAAAAACAAATTTACTGCTTAATTGTGTATTCGATTACCGCTTTTTTTTACCGAACTTTTTCGGGAAAAAAATATATACGATTTTATAAACGGTAAAAAATGTCATCCAAGCCACGTTTTTTATCGATGTTTGGTAACGGTAATTACGGTATTACAGTCTCTAGAACCGAACACGCAATTAGAAAGAACAACAAAAATTGCCTGTTTACAGTGGCGTACTCAGGGACGCAGGGGGATGGGTTGCCCCCCCCGGAAAAAAAAGTTACGCCTGAATTTAAGGGGGGGGTCTTTTTTTAGGGGCGTAAAAATGCCCAAAAAATATATTTTCAAGAAATTTGTGTTTTTATAATTTTCTTAAATTTTTTTAAAAAAATTGTAAAAATATTTGTTTATTGTTTTAGTAAATTTATTTTTTCTTGCCCCCCCTCTAAAAACCCCACTGCCTGTTTATGGTAGTTGGTTTTTTAAAATATTAGAATTCGGCTCTATAAGCATACAAATAAACTTTATATATATATAAAAAAAAGTAAATGTAATATAAACTTTAAAATTTATTCTTTTAGGTTTCCTTAGTATTTTATACAATATGTTGTAATATAATTTTAAGAAGGTAAAGATGATGTCTTTGATGTTTGTAACTGGTTTTACATAAATTATTTTTTTTTACATAAAGAAAACGTATATTAGACTATCTAAGTGTTTATTTTTTTATACTTGTAAAGACGATTGTTTTGTTTTTTTTCTGTTTAGAGTTTTTTTTTTTTTTTTTTGGGCAGTTTTAAGCTAATATTTATGTTTTATTTTTTTATAAGTTTGTCCTAACCAACAAAAAAAAATAAATATATATCTTATGCCGTTTTATTGTAAACACCTCATAACGCAGTGGCTACAATAATTTTACGTTTTTGTTTATGACATAAAAAAATCAAATCAAATAAAACACACAACATAGGAATATAATACGTTAAAAAAATTAAATATTATATTAAAGTTTGTATTTGCATTTTCTCCTTATAATATTCATAGATATGGTAATAAGAATCTTTTATATATCAACAAAATAATATCTAAAATAAGTCTCAAGGTAAAATGTTTTTTTTGACCGGCCACTTTTTCTGTTTACCGTGACGTTTTGTGCTTCGTTATATATATGAACTCCTTTGATATTTTTCGAACATGATAACAAATCAAAAATTAACAAGTGACTACTTTATAGATTGCCTCTGTAAATATTTTCGTAATGAGTATATAATCTACGTTTTGGCATATTTTTTTTGCTTTAAAAAAGGTTTTTTATGTTATATGCAATGAAAGACATAAATAAGTTATTGCGTAATTTTTGTCTTTTAAACGTTTTAGCATATTAATGGAAAACCTTTATTTACCTAAATTTGACGATAAAAAAGAAAAATCAGCGACTTAACCTCTTTTAAATTTTAATATTACTACTAAATGAATAATTTAAATGTATGGCAACTTTTATTTAACAATTTTTATATTGTTTATTTGCTGCGTCTAAAAAAGACAAAGTACAATTTTTAAACGTCAATAAATTGTAAAATATTTGCTTAACACATAGTTCTACGCTTAGGTACAAAAACATACCTTATTTACACCTAGCGAGTACTTTAAGTGTTAATTGAAAATTATAAAAAGTTTTTGTTTTAAAAAAAACAAACAAACAACTGAACGACAAATAAAACAAAGACTTTACACCATTAGAAAACGAGTCACCATTTAAACTATACACTTTAAAGCTTTCTGTTACGAAAATTTACAGATAAAGTCTCGGTTTTGCATTTATACTTTTAGTAAGAAAAGTGACTATAAAATGTTTCTCGTTGTAAACACCAATTAAAAATGAGCATAAAACAACATAACGAAAATATACATTTTTTCTAGAATGTAAGACTGTTTCAAAGTTTTCTAATAGATGCACACTTTCTATGCTACAAAATAGTAAAGGGATTTCGTCATTCTTGTTAAAGTTGTTAAAACCTTTTTATATTAGTTTGGGTAATATCGCGTATAGCATTTTATTTATTCCTTACATTAAGTATAAATGAAAAAAACTAATTATTTTATAAAAAGTTTTTGCCTGGAATTCATGTATACAGTAATATTTATAAATATTTTTAACAATTTGTATATGTTTTTTATGTATTTGTCGTCTATTTTTTTTTTGTTAATCCCTAAGAAAAATAAAATTCCAAAAAAAGAATGTATTTTCATACATAACCTGCCTAAAGTATACAATTTTTTGCCTTACAAAAAGTTGTGCAGTTTTTAGAAAAGTCATTTTAGAGATTTTTTGACAATCCTAAAATCTCTTCGTGTGATTTCCGGACTCTGTAAAATTTATGGACGCGTAAAAACACAGCAACAGAACACTTTTACATACATTTTGTTATACAAAAATATAAGCATATCTTGGTGTCATTTATTTTAAAGAACGTTTATTATACTTGTTTTTTAGTATTCTCGTCAAATTATAAGTAAAAGAATATTTATGCATGTATTTCAAAAAGTGTTTATTGAGATTGTTATAAAATGTTTATGAACGCTTTTTGGATTATAACGCATTTATAATATACTTAAATTCTCTTTTAAAAAAAAGTCAAATTGTATAAATTAAAAAAATTGTTATAAATTGCATTTTAATAGTGCATATACTGTAGTCTTCATTGTTTTAATTTATAATTTAAGTCGTTATTACATTGTTTAAAAAATTATTACAGGGTCAAAAAAAAAGTCTGACAAATTATATAAGAAATCTGGGATTTTATTTAAAGGTTCATTTCTTGACTTTGTAACTAGATATTAGGGTGTCCAATTAACCGGGTTTTCTTTGTCTTTGGTTTAACCGGTTCCATAATAAAAAAAAATCCGAGTAAACCGGTTACCCGGTTAGTAGAATAATACAAAAAACGGTAAGAAGATTTGTGTACAAAGGTCTGAAAAACAGAAAAAAAAAATAAAAGACAATATTTTTTTATAAAAAAAAATAAATCTTTTAGAATTTAGTTAGTACGAGAATTTTCGTGTTTATGCCTGTGTAAAAAAAATCAAGCTTACCGTCTACGCTCTCAATATTTAAACTATATGAACATATACAAGCATTTATATAAAGAAAGCAATGTTACTTACTAGTTTTAACTTTGCCTACATCTCATAATGATGCCAACTTCCTCGTGATTTTATTCTGAACTTTTTTTATAAAACACAATGTATAGTAATGTAATTTATCTGTGACTTTTTAATTGAAAAAAAACAGTCTCTTATAATTAGGGCCCGGATAAATGCCGGTAGCCGGCAAAAATGAAAAACCGGCAAAGTGAAGGTTTCTAGAAAAACCCCGGCATTTGCCGGCAATTGCTTAAATTTGTTTTTTTCGTAACAAAAAAAATGTTATATAGTCATTCAAATTCACTTTTTAATATTTTATTTATTACAAAAAATATATTTCACTTATTATAAACTGCATTTAAAATGCTTTAAAGCTTCCAACTACACTAAATAATATACAAATAATGATATAATACAAAGAGAAACAGTTTACTAATATTGTCAAAAATTGTAATTTTTATATCTTGTATCACAATATGACTATACCAGGGTCTGAAAGTCGAAAACCTAGATTG
>JAQFYM010004969.1:0-14225 GCA_034694785.1 Agrenia bidenticulata
TCAAAGTCTATAACTTTAAATTTTGGGCATAGATTGCGCTCTTTATTAGAGGATGAAAAAAATAATTTATAATCTATTATTTATTTTTCAATAATACTGACAGCTTTTTTAAATTCTACAATTATGTTTGTTCTTTTTTGGTTTGGCTTAATTAATCGCCCTGTTTTTGCGCACATGTGCGCAAATTTGCGCATAATGTTCCATAAAAAGCTCAACCATTGTTATTCTGATTATAAAGCATTTATATTTTAATGAATTGGTGCTGCATTTTAAAGAAACAACTTTAAAGAATTTTATTATTTTAATAATTATTTGAGAGTTTCTTTTTTTGAAATACTTGATTCTTTGTTTTTAAACATTTATTTGTAAACTTTTTTTTTTATTTTTTTGATGTAAATGTTTTTTTTGCAATTAGCACTATAAAAATAATTTTTTTTTAAACATTTAGTTTTAGTTTTATTTTTCATTTTCTAATACAAAATATTTATTTTGGTCGTTATTTCAAACAAGAGAAACAATGATAAAACAAAAATATAAAAAAAAAATAAATACAGTTTTTTATTTTTTATTGTTAAAATATCATATTACCTCTTGTGCATTTCAAATCGGTCATAAACTTTCAGAACATATATCTACAAAAATCTATTGTAAAAAAAACATTATCACTAATAAGTGCATTTACAATACGCTGATTTCGCATAACATTGGTAATTGTAGCGTTAAAGCGATTGTATAATATTTATTACCTTTGTAAAAGACTTAAATAAAGTATAAAAAGGATAGAGCCAAATCAAGTATTTATATATTAAATGTGTTTTCATAATTCCTCTTTTGATGTTTTGGCTACAAAAATCTTTGTTTATTTCTTTTTACCATTTGCAACCTCTTAGTAAAAATATTTTACAGCACTTTTATAAGCTCAGCATCGAAAAATAAATAGCATTTTAATAATGTTGCTTAAGCAGATTTACCATTTTATTTTAGTTCTGTAGTTATTGTATATTTAAAACCTGCATATCAACATATGGTATGACGTATGACTATAATTATATTTAAAAATGCCGCCCATAATGACAAACTTATTGTTTATTTATGGTAAATTCATCGCATTATAAATATGTTTACCAGCCACGTAAGGCTGTCTTAAATGCCCACAAACAATATTTTTTTTTGTAGATAGTACCGTTTGTGATAACTAATAATTTCTTTTTAGTATGTTTATAACAGAATTACTTGTTTTGTAGAAGTTCGTTTATAAATTAGTTAAAGCTAAAAAAACTCTGTTACTGTACTTAAGATCGTTTTGAACTAACAACCCGTAAAGAAATTTCTACTGAATTTATTCATGAAAACTCATTTATTTGACTTTTTGAAAATTTGTATGAATAACTTGTATTTTTTAAGTTGTGTTTAAGGTCTTAACAGGCATTGCTAAGGTAAAGTATAAATGATTAAAGTCGAATGCAGACTAGGTACAATTTTTACGTAAGTATTTAACGTCTAGTTAAATGGAAACTGACACAAAAATTAATGGTTGAAAAAATTAAATTGTAGCTTTTAACCTTTTTATGTTAGGTTATATAGCCTTTTTTAGAGGATTAGACACTTTGCTTATGCTATTATGTTTCTTTAAAATTATATGTGTTTTTATTGCAAGAAAATTTGTTTTCCATTGATTACTAGGTCAGGGTTTCACAATATTTTTATTTATGGAACCCCAAAATAGCAAAAATTGTAAATGGAAGAAATAAGTTGAATTTAATATGTGCCTGATCTTTTTTTTGTATACGTTATAAATCCTTTTATCCAGGGGTTCCAAATATGGTATGGTAATATGGGCGGGGGAATAATTTTCGATTCCGCCCTTAATGGAAATATGGTAAATATTGAGAAAAAGAGTATTTTATTGTCTAAAATGAATAGTAAGTAAAAAATGGTATTATCGTTCTATTTTGGACAGAAATAGGCACATGCTTTACACATAATATTCTTGATTTATTTGCTAACTATACAATAAAATCGCAATTTTACATTATTTTACTTTTTGGCATCCTTAGTTTTGTTTTAAATGATATTCTATGTTTTATTTGTAACTACAGAGTTTTTTATTACAAATAATACACCTTTAGTCCAAATTTTAATATTAGCAGTTTTTTTGCAATCTATAGTGGTATTATATAAATCTTCACTAAAAAAATAAATTTAGTTTTATATTCTTTATCTGATTATAAATTTTTTATTAGTATTTTTTTGTGAAATCTGGAAAAATTACAATTTTTTATTTAAAAAATGATCTTTTCATAGATATAAAATATGGCAAAAATTATGGAAAATAAAGCCGCCCATAATGGCCGCTTATTTATGGCCATATATGGCCCTCGCCATAATTTTTTCGGTACCCCTGCTTTTATCCAAAATCTATTACTTTCAAAATATATTTTATCAATTTTAAACTTGATCTACGTGTTGACTTTACATAGTCATTTGGAAGGAGCCGACTGAACAAAGACATAGAGTTCCAAACTGAAAACAATGCTTAATTTTAATTATAGAAAAAAACGTAAAAATTTAACTTGCATTTTATTACATAGATAATTTCAATTCAAAGATGGGGAATCTCTTTTTAGTCGCATTTGATACTGGATACTATCATTTAACATATAAAAAAGCCCAGAATTATAAAGGCCATAACTGTATGTAAAAACAAGTCTATGTTTGTTTGTTAAAAATGCATTTATATTGTCACATATATGTTTATCTCATTTGGTTTCTCCTTTACTTTTATTTGCTTTTTTCATTCCTTCTTTTTGGAAGTTTTGGGGTTCCAAAAACAGGACAAAACTTCCAATGGAAGCATTTGAGAACACCCTAGTGACCAGGGTGTTCTTCAAAAGGAAGTTTACACTTCTCGATATTTAAGACTATCATATTTGGTTGCAAAAAATGTTTAAGTCACATATATAAAATAACTAAAATTATGGCAAAACTATGGCAAAACTATGGAATAAATTTGGAAAAAATTTGGAAAAACTATAAAAAAATATGGCAAAAATATGGCAAAAATATGAAAAAATATGGAAAAATATGGAAAAATATGGAGAAAATAGTGAAAAAATATGGAAAAAATATGGAAAAAATATGAAAAAAATATAAAAAAAATATGAAAAAAATATGAAAATATATTCCGCCCATAACTGCCATATATTATATGGTTTTTTTTGTGTGTAGTACCTTCATGGGATCTAGATCCCTGTTTAAAACATACATAATAATATTTTACTCTTGCAATCGAGAGAAATGGACATTTTGCTCTTATCAAAAAAACATCGCTATTTTGCTTTTATCAAAACAAAACACGGTATTTTTGCGCTTATCAAAAAAAAAATTCGGTGTTTTTGCTCTTATCACAAACAAATAGTTATTTTTGCATTTCTGTCTATTTTAAATTTCGAAATGAGCAGTTTGTATTTTTTCCATTAATCAAAGATAGCAAAATTATTTAAGTATAAAATTGTATACCCCCATCATGAAAATATTTACAAATTTTTTTTTCAATTCTCATATTTATAATGTTTTAAAAAGAATAGGCAGGTTCATTGGGATTCAGCGAGAGTATGATCATGTTTCTAACTATGATTATAGATCTATTAACAAGTCGACTGTTTTATTTCTTCGAATTCACATGATTTATTTTTTGATGTTTGTTGTAGATCGTTCGTATTGTATGAACCTGTCATATATTCAACCATTAAAACACGTTACCCACGGAGGTATATTGAAATTCTTGCACACTGGGCAAGATAATAGCGAAATAAAAAAAGAGATTAAATTAAAAAACCATGCTCTTAAAGAAAATGAAAAGGAGATACAACCAGTATATTGGAAATGCGGCAGAATGGTTTGATCAATAGAATAGATAAGTTATCTAAATCTGAAAAGAATAGATATCTTAAGGAATTACAATCGTCATTACGAGATCATGCGGTAGAATCTTGTGATGGTCTCAAAGAAGCAAAATCGCATGAACATGCTATAGAATTATGCGAATCTATGGATGCTGAAATGAAAGTTAAGATCCAGAAACTATTGAATCCTCCTAAATGGTTAAACCATAGAAACTTAATTGAAAACCTCGTTTATAGAATTTGTTTAGCATATAGAGATAGTAGAAGATATGGTTTTAATGCACAGATAAGGAAAGAATATGTAGTTGTTGTTGCATGGAAAGATTGATTAAAGTGCATAAAGAAATGCTAATTGCGCAATTTGAAGAAAATAGCGAAGTTTCTAGTTTAGTTAATGAAACAAAGACGGATTATAAAGAAATAATAGAGATATTATAAATGGTTGGGAACAGTATAATGAACAAATAGCTGTCTTGAAACCTAGAAAAAACGAGGAAAAAACTAATTATGGCCAAAATCCTGAAACAAAAATTTCACCAAGTGAAAACCCTTTATTAATAAAAATAATGAAAAGCGCGGATAAAATCGTTAATAATAAAACTAAGGATGATTTAAAGGGTATGATTTAATGGAATGAGAGCATATAATAAATATATATAGCTTGTTTAGATATATACATAATACGCCTCTTATTAGTTTAATCGCGCGTAAGTTTACTTTTTTCCAATCAATATTAAGCTTTGACAGTAAAAGCAGATACAATCTTTTTCACTAACAAATTAACCAGCGTCTCAGTTTACAGGATTCTTAACACAAAAAAAATTCTCTACATGCTTGTCTCTACTTAATGTTTTCATTAACAGATTAATAAAAATTATATGATATAAACATGTTTGTATCTTTAACTTCTTACAATTTTAAATTTTACAAACCATTTTTTTGTAAACTTGATTTATTTCATTTTAGACTTTTAAGTAACAAGGTTTAAAGAATCTCAAACTCACAAAGAAGAATAATTTATAGAATAACTTATTTTATATGTATGAAATTATTTGAAAAAAAACTTCAGTGCTGTCAGTAGTGATCAAATACAGTTTGGTTCTTCTATTATATTTTCCCTTATAATTTATAGTGATTTTATAATTTGTATTTTTTTACCGACTTGGAATGGCTTCATTGGACGATTGGCATTTCCCAAACCAATTTCTGCACAATTTTCGTTGCAGATATACGTAAAGTCGCGCCAGTATACCTTTAACTTTTCTAAATATTAAGTATATTGAGAAAATATATGTCGTTTAATCTTAATTTACTTAATATTAAAAACGGAACACTGTTTTAGAAAAAAAACACAGTGCAAAAGTTACGTGATAACGCAATGGAAAATGACGAGAATGCAAAAAAATATATTATACCACCTATTGATAATAGGGTTTGCATAGAATGACAACAGTTAGTTTTCTTACCGGTTAGAATATTGTCATTTCTAAACTAATTTTATCATTTTTCGACTCTCTTTGTTTTCTAATGTATCACTAGCAAAATACTCTGCTAAGTATAAAGTAGATACGCAATGTAATTATCGTACTCCGAAGAGCTTACCGGCAAGTTTTGCATACATAAACTAACTGTAAGATATTGCACATTTTTAATGGTAACCGTAACTAAAGTAGATGTTTCAAATTTTGAAATAAAATCCAGATAATAAAAAAAACAAAAAAATATTATACCGGGATATTCATATAAATCTAAAAATACTGTAAAAAATAGCGAATGTAAAAGATAAATCAAGGGCTTCCAAAATAAATCAAAGCTTGTTATTTACTAAAAAGTAAAGTTCCATGTGATATAACAATACGTTTAATAAATATAAAAACATTGCTTATAAAGTGTTTTTATTATATTTTCGGTTGTTATTTATACAAAAACAGCGGAAAAAATGTAAATATTATGCTTTAAAATATAAAAAACATATACACTAGTTCCAATTGTCTGCTTTACCGCACTTTTCATTTAAATTCATTCAATGGGACTATATATTAAACTTAACTATATATTAGAGAAACCCTGCAACAAAGAGCATGAATCTAAGTGCATATTAATTTTTCAAATAGTTATAAATACATGTTTTGCGACTGACTTCATTTATAAATATTAAATTTAAATAATTAAGAATATATTTATTACTGGAATTATACTGATGATTACATATATAAAAAAAATTCTTAGTGCTTAAATCAGAAGTTCTCAAAAAGGGATCATTCCGATCCTTTTCTAGTTTTGCGATCCCCCGGGGATCCAAGAGTGATATAAGCTAAAATAAAATTTACAAAACCAAAATACAATAAAATGAACAGTGCTTATTAATAAAACATTTTAAGTTAATATTATGTCTATTTTACGAGTTAATACCAGTGATTTTTTTTACTTTTTTCTCTATAAAATGTACTTTTGATACCGGGTTTTACAATCAAAGGGGTGCATTTTTGCAATCAAGTGAACTTTTATTGCAATCAAAATGAATTTTTTTTTGCAATCAATATGATTTATTTTTGCAATCAATATACACTTTTTTTACATTAAAATGGAACTAAAAGTTTTTTCTGTTATGTAAAAAATTGTTTTTTTTATTTTTTTATATACTTTATTGAAGTATTAAATATTTTAATCTTTGAGTTTTACTTGAGTAACAGTTTGAAAAAAAAAATTTGTAGAATGCCACATAAAAATAAGTATAAAAAACATGATTTTTTTATTGCTTTAAAAATCGGGATTTCCATATTGATTGCAAAAAAAATCATTTTAATTGCATAAAAAATCGTTTTGAATGCAAAAAAAAATCATTTTGATTGCCCAAAAAATCATTTTGATTGCAAAAAAGTTTACTTGATTGCAAAAATGCGTCACTTTGATAGCAAAACCCGGTAGACCAAACTACATTTATTAAGTATTGCTGAAGATTGTACCGGAATATGCATACATTGTAGGTGTGCATAACATTTAAACGATCTGTGCACAAGCATGCACAAACTTTATTTTTGTATTCTATATAAAAGTATTGGGATACACTTTTTGTGATGTAAGAGAGACGTGCATAAATTTTGGCTCAATTTTATAACAGATATATGTCTTCTTTTCTTATCTACAATTTTTATATGGTATTGTGCAGTCTTAGAAAGTGTTACAAAAAAAAACAGTATAATAATTAGAGCCCGTGTTTTAATGGCAAAATAGTCATTTTAGTGTCAAAAATCCGTAAATACGGCAAAAAAGTCGGTTAAGAAAACGGCAAAGAAATTGAGGTAAAAAAGACATCGTAATGTGATTTTTTATTTTTTTTTCAAAAAAAGACAAAATAAATGATCACTAGAACAATTTTTTATATAAATACTGTGTTAAAAACATTTACATGTTGACTTTAATTAACATTTACCATGAAGCTTTAATTAATAGTAGCATTTATAAATACATAAAGCAACAAAAACAACTAAAGAAGACCCGGCTTAACGGCACTCGTAAAATAATTATATAGGAAATTTTGTATATCTTGAAAATTGGTTAGTTTATTATAGCATTAACTTGTTATAAGTATTGTTTTTTCGTTTTTGGTAGCATAAAACAGTCTTTGCACAAGCTAAGAACACATTTTAAGTATAGAACATTTTTTTACTAAGTATGAATTTTAAAAAACAGATTTACAAAAAAACACTTAATTTTTCATTTTTCTTATTGCGTTGGGTATCTATGGTTGAAAAAAAATAACGTGCTTTTTTATACATTATTTTTGACATGTAATAAAGTGAGGTATTGTTTTTTTGTACGCATCTAAAGCAACACGTTGTTTAAAGTAGTTTTTTTGGGTTTTTTTGTACATTTACGTAAATTAAAATGCACTTCTAAAGTTGTGAAACTGTTGGTTCAACCAAAACTAGCAAACTTTTTTTATGCCCTTAAAGAGGTTTTTTTTGGCAGATAAAATCGCTAGTTTCATAAAAAATCCCTTGCCGAATATTTAACCGGCTCCATCTATAGCTTAAATATAAAAAAATTATAAAATATTATTAGAGTATAAAAGCCAGAATAAAAAAATTTGGAAATTAATTCGCAAAAATAAGAAAATAAATATATTGCTCACAGATTTAATCAGAACCAACTTTTACCTAAAGCATTAAATATAAAAAAAAGAAAAACATTTATAAAAAAAAATATTTATGTATATTTACGTTTACAATTCTTATTTTGTAAAAATTTTAGACATAAACGTAGAAACGTCTAAAAATGTATTAGTTATTAGCAAATATTTTTTGATAAACAGTTAAACACCATTTAAATTTTATAATGCTGTCGATTTATCAAATTTAAATATATATTTCATATCAGATTATCCTTTTAGGCTAAAATCTAAAAGCTAAAAAAGTTTCTAAAATTGCAAAAATAAATGTATGTAAAAAACAAAAAATAAAAATTACAGTTTTAATGCAGTTTTTGTGACCCTTAAGCATTTTATACGGGATTATAACATAAAATGCTTGATTAAAAGCAATGTTTTTTTAATAAGAAGTTGTCAGTATGTTTACAAAATCATGTTAATTTAAAAATGTGGCATATAAATTCAATCTATACCAAAAACGCTAAGAAATGCAGCTACAGTTATTTGTTGTTTAAAAATCAACAATAAAAAGTTGTTTTGAAGCTTTTAAAGTCCACGACTTTTTTTCAGGAGTATATTATAAACAAAAATAAAAGTTTTTTTTTGTTATACAAACAGCTATTATTCAAATACATTCTTTTTTACCATGTAACGAGTTAAAAAAAACATTATTTTCGTATAAATACCACAAAAATTAAATTCCAGGTTGGAAATTTTTTTTGTAGGTACTTGTAAGACTAAAAACATTCGAGCACAGAAAACGTTTGCAAAATTCTGTACTAAAAATTGCAGAAAATATACATACTTTTAAAAAAATAAGTTGTTCATAAATAATTTAAGACCCCTTTTTATATTGACATTAATAACCTTTTTTAATGCCAAAGCAGTAAATACATGTAAAATGAGATATGGCTAAAATACTTTAATATAAAATAAACACTTGACAAATTGAAAAACAAAACTAGAGGTGTTTTTTAGTAAGCATCACTAACGAACCATTTTCTTATTAAATCGCCTATATGCTTTTAATTCTCAAATCCTCCACCAAACAATATGAGTATTTTTTTACAATTACTTAATGACTTTGCAATCAATATATTGTATATCTTTGATTCCCATTGGGTAACCGTACATAAAAGTGGTCATTTTTTTTTAGTATTGTACATGGGTACATAAAATTATAGCGGTTAAAATGGCGCAAAAATCTTTTTATTGTAATTTTTATTTCTTTGTATCGACTTGTATCTATAGTATTATAAAATGAGCGTATAAAAATAGATTTTTGGCTTACAGACATTTTAATATGTTTAAGAATCTATAAACCCATTAAAGTTACAAATATCAATTTAAAAAAAACATACGCAAAAATAAAATCATTTAAAATTGCTAAAATTATTTATGTCTTTAGTTTTGGATAAAATGTGTATGCTTTTTTTTTTAAATTGGAAAATTTTAGGGGGTTTCATTATTCTAGAACTATTTGCAAAACTTCCAATTATCTAGGAATTATACATATAATTTAGAAGGGGACTTTTGTTTCATCCGTTATACACCGTGACTTTGCAAAAATCAAAATGATCAGATTATACGAAGATAAATTCCAATTCAAATGAAAACGCATACATGCATATAGGATTGTGTTAAATTTGCAGATGTAATGCACAGGTACACGAATTTATACCTGGGTATAAACTTTTATAAAAATTTTATACAAACTCGGGTTCCTGGGTCGTAAACCCATATAAGACTGCGATAAAAAAATAAATTTGAATTTTATATTTTAGAGCTTTAGAAGTTTTGTTTTAAACGTAATATATTCTAATAAAAAAGGCTAAAATAGAATTTCAGACTGTAATTTGTCTTCATATAAATAATGATAAATGGCATTTCTTTTGCTAATATTTTAGTACAACTAAAAAATAAACAAAATATATAACAGAATAGACAAAAAAAGATTTTGTAGTTTTTTATGCGTATTAGCCTAAAATAAATGCCTTAATGTCTGTTAAAAAGTATTTTTGTAACAAAAAATTATTTGCAAAATAATATACTTTTAAGATGGCAAATTGAGTATTTAAGTACATGATTATATAAACACGTTTTCATTATAAGATTTTCTATATTCTTTATAAGGGGACCAGATTTTATTTATAACTTAGCACTTAAAATAATAAAATCGCAAAAAAAAATCACAAAAAACTTTACATGCTTTAGCCTTTTAAACAACTATCCCCTTAGCATTCAAATCATTCTTTTGAAATTATAAAATTGGTTCTGTATGTAAAACCTGTAAAATAAATTTTAGGCAATTGTAAATAAACTTAAATGCACGGATAAAGAGTTTTTAAAGATACCTAGAGCAGAGTAATATATTATAAAAATGACTATATCTTTTTTACCCCTTCAAAAGAAACAACTCTTTTATTAAATACAATCGAACGCTTTAAATTTATTACCACTACAAATAAATAAGAAATCGAAAATGTAAATGAGGGGAAAAATTTTATTTTAGATTTGCAGTTTTAATTGCTAAAACTATTGGAGCTTCTTTACATAAGGAAACGCCTGATTTAAGGGGCCCTAGTCTGTGGCGAGAAATAAATAAAAATATCAAATAGAAATAAAATGGTTAGTGAAATAAATAAATTATAATTAATCCGAAGGATTTATCTTTGATTTCCGAGATTTGATGACTTATATTGATAAATTCACTCTATTTAGGAGATTTCATTTAAGTTACCCCAAATTACATGCATGATTTCAAGTTGGATTACATAATTGCTAGTGGAGTGCACTGCTTTAATTTGTATATTATCCATATTTTTCACTCTTCAATTGTTCCCGCCCCAGACTAGGACCCCTTAAATCAGGCGCCCCCCTTATGTAAAGAAGCGCCAGACTATTTTTTAAATACCAGATAAAAAAATTAATAACCTTAAAACATCGGAAAACTTCATTTATTTACACTTTACCATCTTTTATAACAATTTATAAATGGTAATTTTGTTAATGAAAGTGTGAGCAGTTCCATAATATTTCCAACCACTGCAACTAGAATATGCCTGCCCAAAAAATAAACAACTAATTCAACAAATAAAAAAATAATAACACAGCTCTTTAAAAAACGTATATCATTTTTAATTACAAATAGTTGCTTGTTAGACATTACAAGGCACTTTGGCGGAGTGGTTAACTCGACGGACTGCTAATCCGTGCCTTTCTGCTCACGAGTTCGAATCTCGTAGGTGTCGATTTTTTTAAAAAAATAATGCTGTAGACACTTGCACCCTTTTTTTAGTATGCACTTTCCACGTTACTCTTTGTTTATTCTGGAGTTTTAATGTAGATTAAGGAGTAATCTCAGGGTATTTTATTTTACACAGCTAGAGCCACTTTTCTTTCAAAAAGATAAAAATGTTATGATTTGAGCTTTTTAATTTCTTAGTATGGAGTTTCTAGATGTATTCAATCAGACAAATAAGCCGCATCTTTTTACGGCAAGCTAACTTGTTCGCGTAAAAAAAGGTACATTAAAATAAAAGTATTCTGTTCAGCTGTGGAGCGGCTCACAGTGTTTTTAATACCGTGGGCAAAAATGATTTGCGAAGACCGGGAATCGAACCCGGATCCCGAGCTTGGAAGGCTAGTATTCTACCATTGATCCATCGACTCTTAAATTTTAACTTTTAGTATATTAGTTACCAAAACTTTCTTGCCTGCTATATTTGTAAGTTATTTATCCGTACGTGAAAAATAATGGCGCTTTTACACTTACGGGGGGGGGAAGCGCCTGATTTAAAGGGATCTAGTCTGGGGCAAAAAATAAATGAAATTATAGAAAATGTTACAAATTTACCAAAAAACATAACATGAATGTTTTAATGCTTTTAAAAATGGGTTGATGCTGTTTTTCGATACCTTTTTGATAAAAAACTGTTTGAAATATGTAAAAAAACTTAAATAAGTAAAAAAATGAAATTTTAATGTTTGTTTCTAGTTTCACAGTTCATGTTTTGATAAATTATGCTTAAAATGTAACTTATCACGTTTTGGTTTTTCCTTGGCCAGACTAAGACCCCTTAAATCAGACCCCCTGTCGTATTTTATAACTTCCCCCCGTGTTGAAAATTCCCCTGGAGTTTTGAGATTTTAAAACAAAAATACATGGAACGCAAAAAATAGGGTTCGTTCTAATGTAAATAAAGTGTTTTAAACAATTTGGAAATCTTGAAATTACATTTTTTTCTTCTAGAATTATATTTTTTTAAGAGAAGAAGCCAAAACACATAATCAATCAAAACTAAAGAAAGGAGAAAAAGGAGAAACAATGGAAAAGAAGACATAAAAAATAACAATAAAGAGCAGAAATTACAAGATAACAAAAAACTAGTAACCAAACACAAATAATTTTAATTAATGTAACTTAACATCAAAAAGTACGAATAATACAGACACAAACATGAGTTTATAAGTATTATTACGAATAAAAAAGAGATATCATACATTAAAAAAATATAGAAACTTACAATATAATAAGAAAAACTTGTTTATATAAAATTGTAAAAATCTACCAAAAAAGGTTTGATCATTAGCAGCAAAACACCTGGAGAACAACACACTGATAAAATGATATGGCAGCGGCCAGGGGGGTCTAAAATGATATGGCCTCGTACTATATATGGCCATATCAATATGGCCATAATGGGGTAAATTATTTTCCATATTTTTTCCATATAATATTTGTTAATGATAAAAAAAACTTTTAAGTTTTACACGGTAAAACCAAAATCTAAACCTATTTATTTATTTTTATTTACGATCATGTTTCCTTATTTTTAGTCTATATAAATCTTAGTTGAATTTCCTGGAATAACAGACTCTGTAAAAATATGCTAATGTAAAAAGAAGGTGTATTAACGCATTCTTTTTTTTTTAGTTGCGTATTTCTTACATTACATATTTAAAGAATTATATTTTGCTATTTATTAGAATTATTATTAAAAGATAACTAACTAGTGAGTTGTAAAATACACGATTTTTTAATTAGAAAAGTCAAAAACACGCAACATTTTATATTTTAATGCCATTTATGTACAGGTTTTGTTTTTTATACTGTTAATATAGTGATAATAAGATTTATCTCTAAATTTGTGGTGGAAATGTTTTTACTCCCAAGATAAAAGTAATGCGTAATGTATATAAAGAAAAACACGCACAATTTATATAGCATTGTTCTATTAATCACGTTTTATTTTTATTTATTTTCAATTTTTAAACATTCGGTAAAACACATAGGTGTATAATTTAACTATGTAATCATTACTATTCAGGTTGTCATATTTTATATATGTACTTTTCACATGTATTAGCAACTTAAAAATTTTAAACCAAAGTGGCAAATAAATACTTTGGTCATTATAAAATCCAAGTTTTTTTACATATTAAAATTTCGATATGCTGTTGCCAATATTTTTAGGGATTACCATATTTTACCATAATGGCCATAATGGGGGAAGTTGAAAAATCATATCCCATAATATGGCCATACCATACTAAAACCCCTTTGGCAGCGGCTGAACTTGCCAGCGAACCCAAAAAAAAAGTATGGCAAACTCGCCAGGGTCAATGTTTAGCGCGGGTTTTTTAGTTTATAACAAAAAAGGCGTTGAAAAGTAAATTTACGGTTTGGTGTATGTAAAATCAATAATATTAACATGGTATTTGTTTTTACTTCTTGTTTTTTTTTATTACCAATCCTGACCCTAACCTAACCCCAAGCCTCAACATTAAACACTTTTTGTGCCTGTACTACATGAATATTTTTTAAAGATATTTTTTTCTTATTGTTCCCGTTTTATTGTGTTATTTTCATTTTTTCTGGCGATTTGCCGCATAGGCGGTCATTCAGGCGCTGTGGAGAGTTTGCCCCAACCCAATGATAGTATGGCACAAAAATTTAGTAAGTTATTATGGTAATATATGCTGGTATACAGTGTTTAATTTACAAAAAATATCAATAAAATCAAATGAAATGAAAACAATGAAGAAAAAGTGTTAAAATTTTATTATTATGCAATTTTTTCTTATACGGCTATACGAAACCGGTATAAATGTTTTTATGTTCCCGTTTTCAACTCTCAAAAAATTTGCCTCTTAAAATAAGTTATTGC
>JAQFYM010004970.1:0-14224 GCA_034694785.1 Agrenia bidenticulata
TTAAAACATGTTCTATAATCTTAAGATAGCCCTTTTAGAACATGATATCAAAGATCATGTAAATAACAGTCAAAAATTGGGTTTAGTAGAGCAAAAAGTGTAAAATCGGCAGGGCTCTGCAATGCTATCTTAAACGTCATTTTCTGGCGATTTCATAGCATTTTTTACTGTATTATGGTATTTAGAATGTAGGGGTTTTGAAAGGTACTACAACTCCTTGTTTTATCGACGATTTTTTTGTGGTGGTCGACTAAGTATACAAAAGAAATATCCAATACACAATTATCAGATAAAGATGTCTTTTTGTCTTACAATAACTAAATATTATATATAACAAAACACTTAACAACAAAAACCATAAAAAGGATTTAAATGCAGTTTTTAGCAATTTTGCTACAATGCGCTTTTGTTCTTAATGCGTTTTATGCAATTCTGGTTCCTTGATTTCAATTGGTATTAGTTACGCATTTTTAGTAAAGGAAATAAGAAACGCCAAAACATGAAGTAGGCGAATAAACTGCACAAGCCAAATACATAAAAGAAATAATTGATTGTTTATAATAGACCTTCCTGGGTTGGTTTTTTGTCCGAAAAAACCCGGCCGGTATATTTTTTATACAAAAAAAAAGTCCGACTAAAATAGAATAATTACAATTTATAAGAGAAACGACAATTATTGCCTGTTGACAATATCAAACATTGAACGGCAATTTTTTATAGTGTTTTTTAGTACAAACTGTAGGCCTTACCTTAAATTTACATATAAACCACTGTAAAAATTGAAATAATAGTTCATTTATGCTACCATGATAAAATTGCATGATTTTTAATATTTTTTTTTGTGTGTCAAACTTTCCCCATGACCTATATCTTATCGGTTTGCTATCACAAAACCACAAGACTACAATAAAAAACCGTAAAAAGCCAAACGCGCAAAACCAAAACAAACAAACCCTCAAGTAATACATAACCGTTATATTACGTTTAATTAACACAAAATCATTTGAGATTATTTGACTAAAGAGGAAACTTTTACGTGTATTGTCCGACTTATGATTTACGCACACAGTCTGTGTCATGAGGATTTTCTAAGAATATAAAATATATTTATAGGAAAAAATATTCGTACAAGGTTTTAATATATAAAACACACTACATAACTTATACTATACGCATCTTGTAGTTATTGTTTTTTGTTTTTGTCTTTTGTTGCTTTTGGTATCTTTATAGTAAAAAATTTATTTGATCCTTGATGCCTTTTATAAAAGCATTTTTGCAACATAATGGAATTTTTTTGAAGTACCGTCGGTAAATGTAACATATGTACCTTGATGTAATACAGAATATGAAGCTTATCAAACCCGAAGCGTACTTAACTTATCGTAAAATAACAGCTAGTCGTCATTCAACAGAATAACAAGAGTGAAAGCAAGGTAGGTAATTCCGCTTATAAAAAAACAAAAGGACAAATAAATGAGCTAAACACATATATAAATTGCTCCTAGATCTTGTTCATCTAAAAGTTTGCGTATTAAAAAGAAATTTACATACAAGCCGTTTTATAAGAATTTTTATAATTTTTTTTACGCAGGTTTTAAAAAAATTAAATGTTTTTTATTTTTTTAAACTACAAAATTGGGAAAACTTTTTGAATGATTAACAGCGTAACTAATTAAATACTAATAATACATTTACTGTTTTATTTGCACTATTTTTTGTATTTTAAAATGCGCTTTATATTTTCAAGGTTTTTTTTAATATGCAAATAGCAATTTTTTTTTGTTCTGCGGCTTTTATATACATTCGAAAACAATTTTTATTTAGTTTTTGTTTTGCAAGCACTATTTATGGTCTTTTTGTAAAATAGTTACCCTGATTTTTACATAACAATAATTAAAAAACAGAAACGCAGTTACTTATATAAATGCCATACATAGCCAAACAGCAAAAAACTAGTTAATAGTGTAAACCTGGTGTTTATTTTATTGGCAACAAATTGCTGTTTTGCAGTTATACAAGACTATATCCTTGGCGTTACAAAAAGGTGTCGACATGTTAGAAGTCTTAAATTACCTTTTCTTACAAAAAATGATTGTTTTGTATTGATTATAATTTCTGTATGTATTGTTTAGACATAAAGATCTATTATTGTTACTAACGAAAAAGTATACACAATTGTCAAAGCATCAGCATTTTTCTTACAGCATCTAAAAGAATCTTTCTTTTTTTTGTACAAAATACAAAAAAAACGTTAAAAAAAGTTATACGAGCTCCCCTAATATCTCAAGCTGTACACACGGCTTTTGCCGCCACGGCAAGCATACAGGAGTGTATATTTCTACTACGAGAGATCTGATGTTAATAGGAAGCGGAAAAGATTATTTTCTACAAATTGGCGCAAGTACGTGCAGATACAATGCAAAAAGCATGAGTGCCTAGTGGTATGCATATACAGTATATTCACTTTTTTTCTGCGATTTTTTAACGTTAAGTCATTATTGATAGCTTTGCTTGATGACAAATTTATACTTTATGATTACATATGTTTGTTTGTAAATAAGCAATACTGTTGTTCTGCTGTATTTCTACAATTTGAAACGACATATTTACAAAAAAAAGCAGGCGCTTCTTAAAGACGTGCCAACTTGCGCCATTCTAACATGTTAAACTACGAAGAGCACGCGCCCAAGCTTTATTTTGTAAAAAGGCTTTACGTAGTAAATTTTAAGTTACACTGATTATTATAATCTATACTAAATTAATTAGTCCCTGTTCTTTTTACATTTTTTTATTCTTGATAAAAATACAAATATAATGGATGTAGCTGAAGTTAATATTGCAATTCTTTTGATTTTTCTAGTTCATAACAAGATTCGACAATATTTAGAGAAAAAAATCAAATAAAAAAAAATTTAATAAAAAAACTACACATGAAACATAGAGGTTTCTTTATGCATAACTTAATGTTTAACAACGCATAAAAAAACTTTTGTTGTATTCAATTCAGTTTTTTGGGTAGTTCTTTAGGGGCATGGGCACCAGAGCTCCCGGCTTAAGGGGGCCCCAAAACTTTGTTGATAACGGTTTTTTTTTAGAAACCAAAAGTATAGAGTACTAGTTTATGCAAGTACAAAAAAGGCATGTTTTTAACTACAAAATTTTTTATAAAAAAGCATAGAAAAATATTTCAAATTTTTTTCTATAATTTGCGACATATGCGCGTAATATAAAAAGTAAATATGCAATATTTATTAATGAACTGTTTTTTTAAACTTGTTTAGTGTAAAAAAATATTTTTAATACTCAATGTAAAATAAAAAAATTAGAAAAATTTGCGATATTCTTTATAGACTTCGTTCATGACTCACTTTTTTTTACATCATCTAAAATTAAAAATTAAAAAATTAAACAAAAAAAAAGCGTTTACTGTTTAAAAAAAAAATGTATGGATAAGATTATGTTCTGTTTTAGACTAAAGAACCGCCGGAAAGGTGTGTTCTAGCATTTATATGCAGCTAAAGCGCGCCAGTACTGTGTTTTTGTGCCAGAAATGCTTACTTTAATTATTTATTTAATGTTGTTTCCCTTCGCAATCGACAGACTATAAAAATAAGTATAAGTTTGTTTCCGATTTTTTAACTGCAATAGTAGCGCTTCAAATGTACATTTTGAATATATACAGTTAGAATTGTGCCTTTTAAATGGGCATTTTTTATAAATAACTAGTAAATATATAAAAACACGTGATATTTAGTGTTTTTCCATACGTATGTCTTACTAATATTTCAATAACCTCTATTTCACTATAAAACTGTCCACGCAATACAAACATGAATACTAGTTTTTATTTTTATAGTAGAAAGTAGGGCTCCGCGCATTGCATTTTATTTCTCAATACTAGATATACCTAAGTAATTTATATTATACTCACACTATGTGATGTTAACAAGTAATTTAATAATTTTTTTATGCAAGCTGTAAGATCTCAATGCAGCCAATAGCATAAGTTATAAATAAAATATACATTTTTATAAATTTTTTAAACGAAAGTTAAACTTAAGATACTGGAAACAAAAAAAAAAAACAATCTACTAAAAAAAAAATGTCCAGAATGTACTCAATTACTTTTAAGATGATCAATTTACTATCTGCATTGTTTTGGTACAATTAAAGTTATTTTTTAAGATATGCTCGTTTTTTTCCAAATGTTTTATGGTGTCAAGTCTTCAATTTTTGTTTTTAAAGTATTTTGGAGCATCTTATCTATTGCGTCAAAACAAAACCATAATGCATTTTAATCATAAATGATTATTGTCGATTTTTTAGCGTAAAAAAGTTATAGAAAACGTATAATTAGTAACTACATGTAAAAGATAAAACCTTTTGTTGTTATTAATACGACAAAACCTAAAAAGACTGCTTTCGAGTCCGTGATACTCGAAATTAAAAATAGTAAAATAATCCTTACTCAAGTTTTTAAGATTAAAAAATTATAGGGCTTAGTAAAAGTGCGTCAAACATTTTTTAACCTTTTTTTGTGGAGTAACATTACTGATTAGGATGTAAACTTGTCACAAAATTATATTTTTTTCTATTTATGTATAGATTTTTACCGTCACATAAAAAAAAACGGCGGTCATAAGTATGAGGGGTCATAGTTGATGGAAGGGAGATAGGGCTTATCCTAACTGACAAAAATGATGACTTAAACTGTAGGGGGTGATTTTTCTGTACAGTTTTATGATCAAAAGAACGACTGAAAAGATGATATGTTTTTGCCCCATGAAAGAAAATTAAGATCGACCACTGGATAGAAACTGCAAATTTCTAGTGTTGTCATTATGTTTGTAAAAACGGACATTGAACCAAAATTTACAAAAGTTTAATAGGGTTATAAGTAAACTTTACACATATATGTTTCCGTAAACTATTGTTTAAAATAACAGGTGTAGTGTGTGTTGCTTACCTATTCTATGCATTCTTTGTATTCGGTGTAAAATAAAATGTTTTTGAAAAGGTAAAATATAAGGAATATACGTTAAAGACAATAAATTATATTATGAACCTTAAAAAAGCTTTACTGATAATTATAAAATACGCTGTAAAGACAAAACAAAACTACAGTGAGCACTACGCACCACTAGAACAATAATGTATTAATATATGTAAAGGGGCCCAGAAAAAAGTGAACCCGGGCCCCTGAAATGTAACTTCGCCCATGGTTGTATTGTATTTAACTTATTTATTATAGTTACAAATACCTTAAAATAAAATCTGGTCTATTAAATATAATTAAACAACATTCTATTTATATTGCACTTTTTATACTTAGTTTTTTATAAGACTTTTCTGGTTTATTAATGTCAAAAAGAGGTTAAAGTTTACTTATTTACAATACAAGATTACAGGATATGCTATATTTTTGTACAGGTAGTAAATTGTAAGGCAAAGCAAAGCAGTGGCGTGCCAGGGATGCAGGGGGGGGGGGGGCGGGTTCTGCCCCCTGTAGGAAAAACGTTTTGCGTCGAATCGTAAAGGGGGGGTCTTTTTTGTGCAGATATTGTTTTGTCAAAAACTTAAAAAATAAGACTTAAAAAATATAAATTCGTAAAAACAAATACGGTTTGACACGATTTAAATCGTCCTTTTACACTATATTTTTACAAAAACACTGAGTAGCCCTGGCCACAAAAAAATCCTGGCTACGCCATTGTAAGAAATGTTGTATTTATCACTTACAAAAACTAAATTCCAACGAAAAAACAACAGAAATTGAGAATTGAAATGAGATGCAGAAGTGAACAGGCATAGTAAAAGAATGTTTAAAGTGTAGTAAAACAATTTCTGTTTTGAAAAATTATAAATTTACAGAACATGTATATCTAGAACCCAAAATATTATATAAACTATCCCGTTTTAAATGACACACAAGATTGTGTATGTGCAACAACATAAAAAATAAAAAGTTTTGCAAGCAGTAAACTATTAATAAGAAAACCGATTTTATTTACTTTAATTTGTAAAAATAGCGATCTTGCATGTATACGCATACTTGTCTCTACTGTAAGTTTTGCAAAAACCTTTATTTCATAATTAGTCTTAGCGTACTAATAGATGAATAATGCTATTAAAATTTTGTGCTTGCTGTATAAAATACTGGTATTATTATCTGTTTTTAGGTCGTATTATATATTTAAAATGTTCGAAAACTATACTCGATTACAAATGAAAGGCTAAATATTTATGAAGGTATAGATTTTTACGCAATAGATACGTCATATATATAGATGAAAAATATAACAAGTGTTTACTTTTTGTTGTTTATAGGAGGTATGATGCAACTTTAATACGTGAAATCATACACAAATTACCTTTTTTTTATTAGTTTCCTTTGCTTTTTTTCCGTGCTAAACAAATCTAGAAGATCTAAATGTTGCGTATATTAGATGGTATTGTGATGCTGCGTGCATTTTATGTTGCTTTTTTGTTTATTAAATGTTATATTTATTTAAATGTGATTTTATATTGTAACAAGGGGACGAAAAAGCTAAAGAAATATTTATGAATTTTTGAATTCTATATCTTACCTGTTTGTTGCAACAAGACAGTGACAATGCATTCGGGCAGATATTTTAAGAAGTACACTATTATCGATAGTAAATTTTGGTTTACTTAAAAGTAAATAAGACTACAATTACATTTAAAAAATGATATGACCGTGAGTACTGTATGTTGGATTTTGACCTTACATCTAAGCATGTAAAAAGCGCTCCAGTTATATAAGTAAGAGTTAATATCACTGGCCAAAAACGTATACGGCATTTAAAAACATATTGCGCTGTGTAAAAAGTACTAAAATACTAATCATCACAACCAAACAGCAATGCTTCACACCTATACCTGTCAAAAATATTTTCTTACGGTCTGGTGTTGACTTAAGGGTCACTTTGTAATACTAAGAAACCTAAATACTATATATGCGTAATAACAGAATCCATTAGTAAATGGGGGTACTGCAGTAAAAGCAAAAAGCGCAAGTGTCGTATATGTCTTTTTGTACTAAAAATATTGTGTAGAAATAATATTTTTGATTTTGCAGTCGACTTGAGGCTAAGAGTGTTGTAATGAAATTTCGGATAGAAATTAGTAAAATTATGATAATTAAGAATATCACATTAATTACATATCATCTGTTAACGATTGGTTTACAAAAGGTCGAATCAAACATTTAGCCGTCAAATTAAAAATTATGTGCCAAACAAAAATGATACTTGAATGAGTATCTTAATCTATTAATTTTTGCTTACAATACAAAAAAAAAATAAAAAAAGCTGCATACGCATATTTTTAATATGTTCGTACGAGATCTAAATTAGAGGGTGAATTTTTTTTAGGTGTGATTTTTTCAGGGATGTAAAAATCCAAAATTTCTCTATTCCCGGGATCCCGGGAAATTTGCTTACAGAAACAAGACATAACAGTGTTGTTCTATCCAGTTAAATTATAATGAATTGTTTGTTTTTTTTATAATGGTAAACTTTTTTAATTTATAATATATTTGTGCTGTTTTAATGTATTTCAACGTAAGCAAATTACATGGTAATGTAAAATAAAGCTGGTGTTTATCTTTGGATATCCAAAAAGAAGTATTTGCAATAATTCGTAGTAATTAAATTTCGTTTACGTAAAAAAATGCCAGAAAGTGTCTTATTTTCAGTCTGTATACACCAAAAAATTCTATACCATAAAATTTACTTTTTTGTGTATTTATGTACTTAAAATACATATTTGCAAGTTTTTTGTATTAAAATATTCAAAATACATATTTGCAGTATTTTGTATTACAGTTTAAAATTATTGCAATTTGTTTATATCTTGTTTATATTACAACAAAACACCAAAAACTAAAATAAGCAAAAAGTAAAAATAATAATTCGCTATCCGGGATTAAACCGCAACAAAAGTCGGCGTTATAGTTCCGTGATCCCGCAACTCGAAAACCCGGTATCCCTTGTTCCGTAAAATGCAAACTTTAATCTTAATCTTTAATTTAGTCTGGTTGTATATGCAGCACAAAACGAAATTGCAATACAGTAGCAGAAAAAACCCAACATAAAGACTACAAGAAAACAGGTGTTTATGTATTGTAATAGCGCAATGCAAACAGAAATAATATTTTATGTACAAAAACTTTTAAAATTTATATTCAGGAAAAAAGACAAATATATTTATGTGCGGTCGGGGCGCTGGCCAATGGCCCTTGCATAAAAAGAGGCCCTATAATGCAAAAAAAAACACGGATTAGAGTGACCTTATAAAGTTTACACGTATAATCTGCATTCTATAATACATATCAAACAATAAACTTTTTTTAAAACAAATTATATCACTCAAAATTATATCTTACATTACGTTTATAGATAGTACATCCTAATCTTGTGTGCATAAACAAAAAGCTTTTTCTACATTTATTTAAACTGTTGTACGTGTTGCAGTCATATGTAGCCATTAATTAGCCACTGGCTGAGCATGCATATTTATTAGCATATATATTTAAAAAATAAAAAAATGAAATTTAAAAACATTAAGTAAGGAAAAAACAACAAACGAGCATTTACAAAACATAATTAACATAATTACCCTAAAAACCATTACAGTAGGTATCTTACAACAAATGCATGTAAATTTATGGTTATTACAGGTTTTGCAGTTTTAGTATTGCTTCTGTTACATTTATTTACACGTATTCTATGGTTTTAATTACCGGGTCTTATAAACCTGCAACAGAATTTGTTTTTTTTCTTGGTGTTTTGTTAGTTGTTTTCGGTTTTTGTGTTTTTTTACCGTTGTTGGTAGTTTGCCTTGGTTTGCGATATAAGTCGCTTTGGTAGATTTTTATATTGTACAAAAACGGTGACGTAATCAGTAAATAGACATTACCATTTTATCAATTAGATTTCTGCAAATACTTTTTTTCATTATACCTGCGGCGTATTTATCTGTAGTAGGATCCCTGTCTTTCTTATACAAAAATTTTGCAAATCTCGTATTTTTACAATTATAGTATTTTTTACAATATCTTCGTGGTTTACATACCTAAAATATACCAAAATACAGTACTTCGCCTTTTTTTTTTCTTCTACCGAAACTTAGTATTAAACAGACTCCAAAATTAGCAATGTTTGCCTTACGATAAACGGGTTCATATAATAAAAACAAAAAGAAAAGACACTGAGCAAAATACGTTTGATTATCCTTGAAAACCTACTAAAGAAAACTAAAAACCCGAACATTCGTAAAGTTGCCAAAAAATTTTTTTTCCACTGATTTTGGGTTGTATTGTTTTATTACACCCCTAGGTTCTATTGTTTATCTTTAGCAGACGAAATATACTCGCAGTATTGTAATATATTTTTCTTATAGCGTAATTTGCAAAAAAACTTTATTTAAGTGCGCAAAAAAAAATATTTTTTGCAAATGAAATTTTTTCTTTTAGAAATACAATTATTTCGGAACAGATTTAATGCCTTGTAAAAGCGTTGTCAATTTCGTGTTTGTATCATAATACAGGTCTCATGTCATAATTCGTGTCGTAGATTACAGAAAAACTGAATAAACAAAAAGAATGCCTTTTTAATAAGACGAGAAAAATGAAAACTTGCGCCAGGGGGTCCCAGTTACCTAGATCGGGCTCCAGTCAGGACAAAAAAGTTGCTTAGTAATAAAAAAAATACAACTTAGAGTGGTTAACTAGCCCTAATGTATAATATATATACAATTGTTGCAGTTGAAACCTGGCATGCATGCCGATGTTTTAATGTAACTGAAAAAGTACTAGAAACAAGGCATTATATGAGCACTTAAATTTTTAAGTAAGTGAGACATGTTTTCTTGTTATAATGGTTCAAGTAAAACGAAACATATAAAAAATCATAATTTTTTATTTAAAGCATTTTTAAATGAAGCAAAAAAGTGTGAAAAACTAAAAATCGCGCCAAAACCAAATAAAAGCAAATAAAAACAGTTTAGATTGTATTACAAATGAACTGAAAATTACTTGACTATCCATGCAGTTAAACCCGTTTTTTAGTGACAGAATATGTTTGTAAACTTATATTAATGAATATTTTACCTGAAAGCCATAGTGTTGAAATAAAAAAACACCAATTAGATTCGAATTTTTGGAAGATAAGTTTATAACACGCAAAACTTGTGCTCTAACCGCAATTGAACCTTGCGACTCGTATATTGCCATGATTTGAAAAAATATCAGCAGCACTAAAAACTTGCTGGACACTGATCCATATTGATTATTATGTGAAACTTGTATATGTCACATTGTACTCATTTTTTGCAACTGGATGTTTACAATTTTATTAAAAAAAGAAAAAAAAACAAATATGCTGCATAAAAAAAACACTGAAAAGATGTATACTACAATCTACGAAGCGAATAACGTAAAAAATTTACCCTTTTTTTGTCTATAAAATATTAGGCGCAAAAAATTTGTTTAGTAATTGATTCAAATCAAAATAAAAGTTCCAGCAATACTATAAAAATTTTTAAGGTTTCAAACTGCGTATTTTTTAACAAACTGCTGTTTACACCGGTTTTGTTTTTGTATGGGCATATTTCTATGTGAAAATATAAAATTTACAATTTATAAGATCTTGATCCAAAGGCTTTTAGAAAAAAACTAAGAACGTATATTGTCTCATAATTAATAAATTAAAGTCAATTCAACAACTAAATATTTTTTTTCAGAAAACATTTGCATATTTGAAAATTAAAATGCACTAAAAAAGTTTTATATTTGTATAATTGTGCTTTTAAATAACACGCATCAGCCAACTTTTTTTTATGCTAAAATAATTTTTAACTACCGCTATTAAAATATACATAAATTTTCCATTAATAACTGCGAATAAAAGATTGATTACTTGCAATAAGACAAAAAATTTTGCAATTCTGATCATGAATTAAAAAAACTTTGTGGTAAAATACTATACTATGATACAGTGGCGTATCCAGGATTTTTTTACGATGAGTTTTATGTAATTTTTTTTAAATTGTTTTAAAGGCCGAATCTCAAAACTGTAATCCAGCAGTGCATAAAAAAAAATAGACTACCAATTTCATCTTAAATCTATAAAGGATTTTGTTATTTTTGATTTTTTCGGTGGTTTTTTTGTTTTTTACCCCTTACGTGAGTATTATATTTTGATTTTGAGAAAATGACACTTTCGATCGCGTGCAGAGCAGTAGTATATAATGGTTGAGCACGGATTTTCTTCTACAATTTGTACCAACTGATTTTTGTAATACAAGATCTTATGAATGCATCTCGTACGCGTAATAAATTTAAAAACATCCAGGGTCGAGCAATTTGCTAATTCATGTCGTGTTTTACAACTTTACCATGCAAAAACACTAACAAAAAAATTCATATAATTTGTAATATTTTGTTATACAATATGAATGCAGCGGACAATTTCTTACAACAAAAGTCAACGAAAAGAATAACTTTAGTCCAAATTAGTGTAGAAAAAAATGTATTAAAATATTGTCGCAATGTTATACAGGCAATAGTCTAAACAGAAATGCCATGCATAAATACAAAGTTGGTTAAAACGGTTCGATGCGTTTTTTGTAATTCTTCCTATTAGTATTTTTTAATACGGTTAACTTTTTGCTGAGGCTTGGTATGCAAAATTCAACATACTCTAATCATATTTTTCATTATCGTATGATAGCTTGGCTGTTTTACATTATAATTTTTTTTTGATATAAAATTTAGTTTCGGGCTTTTTTCTGATCTTCGAATACATTTCAAGAGGTTCTACATTGCAATATAACATTTTAAAAGCAATCACTTTCACATTAATGATATGATGTTACTTTTTACTTAGGTACGTTAAGCCTCTAAGATGCTTTCATAATAGTTATCGATTAATGCAACGTACATGCTGTAAACTACAATTGCACTGATATAAACATACAAAAAAATGCTCATATGCAAATACTAAAGATCACTAGTTGAAAAAAATAAGTAATGTTATTAATTTTCAAGTATGCACCGGCGCCTAAATATATATACTATACTTTTTATAACATGCGCTTTATATAAAAGACTATATTCTATTATACAATCAGAATGCAAATCTCAATTTTTATGTTAAAATTTAACGCAATATCATAGAAAAAAATAATATCTACAATTTAACAATGATGGATTTCCTACTTTTTTTCAAGCAATTTTACCATATATAAAAATTAAAAATTAAAATGCAACTAACAGTCAAGACAAGCCTTGTACATAATTGACTTTATATAAAGTCTGTAAGCAAAAAATTTATAATACAGCTTAAATAAAAAGAAATTTAGACGGAGAAATATAGAAAACAAATATTTGTGTTTTGATTTGCATTTTGCACGAGATTTGACTGCAAAAAGCGAAGATGGCATCAAAACCGATATGCCATGTGTTGCTTGTATAATAAAACAAAACATTTATACAATATCAAGTCCCCGCAGATTTTACGCTTTTTGCGTTAGATAAAGTAGTTGCCAGCATATTCGGAATGCATTTTGTATTTTAAAAGGCATCAATTATTCTGTAAAATATTTGCATAGTCTCTAAGCACCTGCAGAAGCAAAAAAAAAAAAAAAAGAAAATTCTTTGTGATCTGTACAAAGTACGGTAAATAAATGTAAATACTACGTTTTTTTATAATATTGCAACCTTTACCGTAACAAATCAAACCTGAAGAAACAGAGTAGCTTTGTCAAAACGTGCACATTTGTACAAAAAAGCATTACAATGATTTTTTATTGCTTTATATTATATGTGTGTGACAATTCTATATACAAAATACATAGAATCAGTTTTAAAGTATTCTATAAATATTTGTATTGCATAGAAATATATATAGGGCCGTTCTAAGCACTAGCTGTTCTTGACTTGTTGCATACCACAAAAATAAACAAGTGTGTTTTGACGATAGGCATTTAAAAATGCTTTTTATGTTAAAAGATTTTTATATAGAATACTGCGTAATAATACTTGCCTGCTCTAATAAAATTATGCCTATGTAAAACACTTGTAGGTATATATTCGGCAACAATTTGATTATACCATTTTTTACAGATTTATTTTATTTGTTGTGTTCAAATAATAATACGCGTCTTAAATAAATATATTTTTATTGGTTGACTTAATCTGTCAAAGCAACAAAAATACTTAACCTAATATGTAAATTGTTTTCTTGTTAAAAAATAGTTAAGATTGCAATTGCTAAAAGTAAAATTGTACAGTAATATGCATCTTTATGACAAATCATACTGACTTGTAAAACTTAATAGTAACTAGAATACCTATGTGTTTTTTTTATATGTTTTCCGTGTTTTTCTTAGCAGGTTTATAGTTATGTATAGTAGGAATTTGCTTTTTTGGGATATAAGACATATAATTTACAAGTAAGTGTATTTGCCTAAGGTATGTAACAAAACTCTGCTATGTTCTTTTTATCTCGGTTCATATTTGTATCAATGTATGCAATGCGCTGTTGTGACTTTTTGTTTAAAAGTGCTCAATTTTTGCATACTATCTTAATATTGACCTATATTTTTTAAGAACCGCGCATACTATGTTTCTCTAACATGCAAAATTGTAATGTGTACAATGCAAGGTGCGTATAAAATGTAACGTGCGCATAAAATTATTTCTAGAAACTCTAATATATACCACATCACAGCTACTATTTTTTGTAGATTAACAGTTATAAACGCTGCATAAAAAATACGATTTTATCGTAAAATATACATGTAAGTTATGGTCATTGCATTACAAGAACAACAAGCGCAAAAATGTTTTAAGCAACATTATACAGCTTTAACTTGTTTGAAAAACAAAACAATGCGTCAGTATATCAAATGCATATAATATGTAGCTCTAAGTGTAACTTCTTTTCGATAATTCTAGAAACCTGCTGTATACTTTTTTATTAAGACGTTTTGATATCCTAAATCGAAAACTTTAGTTTCTGTTAAAAAAATATTACAAACGTACCCCAACAAATTATTACTTTTAAATAACTCGAGGCGTAAATTTTAACATTTCAAAATAATTACTGAAAAGTTTTGTCACTAATATCTTACCAAAAAAAATTTTACCTTTAAATCAGGGCAAGCTTTTATTTTTTACGAAACGGGGGTTCTAAACCCT
>JAQFYM010004971.1:0-14221 GCA_034694785.1 Agrenia bidenticulata
ATTCAAAGGTGTGCTTTTTTGCAGCAACTATAGATTTTACGATATTTTATTAACGTGTTCGTGAAATTAAAGTATATGTGTTGTCATCTGGGCTGCTTTTAGCTTCTATTTAAAGTGGTACAATTTTTTACTTATTTAAAACGAGAAAACGGTAAAAATTTCCCAGGCGAAATATCCGCGAATAAATGTTTTTACAAAAAAATTCTGCGACGAAACACCTTTAAAAATTATCCTGAACATGACTCATGAATAAATATATATCTTTGAATTGTCTTGGTGTAAAATCTCTTGGGCGTAATGTCTTGTGATTAATTACTAGTAAAAAGGTGTCAAGATCATTTTGAATGATTCTTAATATTAGTAATATTTTTACGTATTATAAAAAAATATTACAGGCTTAAAAACACGCTACTGCTGTTACAGATTCATAAGATATTTATTATTGTATAAACCTATATAAAACATAACAAAATGCGAAAAAACGGCTATTTTGTATGTTTTCTGGATTTATTCTCCAAAAAAATTTTAGCAAGTTTTTCTAAGTTTTTTTTTCTAAGTTTTTTTCAAACCGATTTTTTTAGTGACAATGTTTTATTGTCAAGGCATGTATCTTTGCATAATAATACTTATACACAAATCCATTTTTGCACATCTTAAACAATAGTGTTATTTTTTTTGCCCGATTGCAAGTTTTTTTTATACCTTGCTTTGATGAAAAATTTTCTTTTTTTTGCTTTCAAAGCCCTGACTAGCCAAATTTTATTAACGAGTTATTGATATAACGTGTTTTTGTAAAAGGTTGTGTTTGTTGAAAATGTTTTTCTAAATAAAAATAGACGTTAAAAACTGAAAACCTGCTAGCCGAACATATAATGTACTTATATGCTTTAACGTATTGATGTTGTTTTATATATACTGCAATGTATATTTATATTCATTATAAATATTCCGTGACAAGAAAAGTGTCGTTAATTATGATACATTTTGCTTGTTTGTCAAGGGAACAGCTCGGCCACATTTTTTTTTATTATTGGTATGTATTTATACAGTGGCGTACCTTTTATCCTTTCAACGGAAATTTTTACGTATGAAGTTTACATGGGCGGGGTCTTTTTTTTGTGCAGAGTTTTTTATACTTAAAGAATCTAAACAAAAAATTTAAAAATGATTTTTTTCCGAAAAAAAATATAAACTTCGTAGCATCGAAAAAATAGGGTTTTGAGCTCGACTTTTGTATCAACACTGACTAACCCCTTTCCTAAAAATTCCTGGGTACGCCAATGCATCTTAAGTATTATATTACTAATACAGTAGATTAAGTACAAAGATATGAGTCACAGACAGTCGGGGTTGTGACTTTTTTGCATTGGTTTTTTTTACGGATTGTTTGTCGCAGAATTTTAAGGCCGGACTTGTTAGTATAGAGCTGCTTTATAAAATTAAATAATAAGATAAACCGTTGCATATACATTTTTTGGCTTTAAACGAAAGTATTTTATAACGGTTTTAGTAAAAATACTAAAAAATATAAAGTATTTTAATTGCAAAATTTTACATAGTTTTTATTTTTTATAAACGATTGCATTTGTTGTTTATAGCGTATTATCGTAGACTTATATCTATTTCAATAATAATTTTTATTCGATTAAATTTTTTATTTTTATTGTATTTATTCCAAAACATTTTTTTAAATGTAATACATCCACAAAAAAACTACATATGAATAACTATAAAACGTTGTTAAATAGATTTTGAACCGAAAAAATACATACCAAAAAAAATTACATAACAAAAATTTTTATATGTGTAAAATGTTATCTTCCGTAAAAATATACACGCTTCGCGTACAAGTTCTTGTCCACTTTTGCCTTATTTTAGTTTCAATTTAAGGGGTAAAGTGGACAAGTAATTGAAGACAGAGGAAGTTTATCTTTAGCTATAAAAATATTATCATATTTTTTTTTATATAAAAAACACATTTTTCTTTTTTTTTAGTTATAAGAATATAAAATATAGATTTTGTTAGAAATTTTATAGCATTAGAAAAAAAAGCTATAAATAACTTTTTTTTACAAAAAAATATTATAAAGATACAATACCGAATATAAATTGTATAGGAAACAATATTTGTGATGTAAATATAAATAAAAAATGTATAAGTGGTAGTAGTATGTTTTATTTCTATTGTTTGCGGTCTATAGAACCGCATTTGTATCCCGCTACGCAGTTTAAATCTCTTGTTATCTCAATAAAAAATCATGGTTTTATATAATTTTATTCTAGCTAAAACAACTCAATAAGCGCTTGTATACGTATTTTTATATTGATAAATCACAAGATAAAGATGTTTTAAGGGGACAATATGCCATTGCGCAAAAATAGTAGCAAGAAGCTTAAAAGGGCAGTTTGTTGTGTATAAATTTTTTTATTTACTTTTTTTCTTAAGTACAATAAAAAAAACATTATTTTTGAAAATATATTGAAAAGCGCGGATGGCTTCAGTTTATATATACAAAAAAAAAAAAACAGAGAATTTCTTAAAGACTCTTTTTTATGCACAATGGCTTTTTGGAATACTTTTAAATTTTATATAAATCTATTTTTGTTTTTAAATATACTGCTAATTAATATTACGCATTTGAACTGTAAATTATGACTCTGACATTTTTTTTATGCTGACAGAGTTACCGTTTATCTATAATATGAGGCGTCTAGTTTGGCTGCTAATTTAGATTAAACGCATTATTTCATAAAAAATTACTGGCTTTTGGCAGTAGTACATAATAGTGTTGTGATTATTTTTTATAGAGTGTATAAGTACGATTTTTCTTGCGGTATCATTACTCTTGGCTTTAAATATAACTTTGTAATTTTTTTTGTAGAAAATTTTTTTTTTTCCAAAACAAAAAAGTCCCAAAATCTCGGTATTTTGTCGTTTTACAATATTATGCATGTTCAAACACTTTATTTGCTCAAAAAAAGTATATCAGCAATACATTTATCCAAATAAAATGTTTAATATAAAATAAAATGTATTGTATTTAATATAATGTAATATATTTTGAAGGAATAAAATAAGTATCTTTTTATATATGAATATCATTACAGCATATTATATACAAGCGAAGTTAAATATTTTTTTTTTAGGAATAAGTGAGTTACCCGAAAATATAAAAAAACTAAAAAGCATTTTTTAAACTCGTATGAAATTTATTTTTAATAATATATGTTTTTATTAGATAAAAAACATAAATTTAAACTCAATGTTTGTAATTCTTTTTTTTTCTTATCTTGGATATTATTTGGCCAAAAACTTTTAAACTGGATTATGCGCAAATAATTCTTACCTATTACAAGGTTTGTAAAATACGGATATTTCCCGAAAGATATTTAAAAACGGGTTTTAATATAACGCAATTTTCCTTTTTTTTATTTGTTAAAATACCGGTTTTGTATTTTTTTACCTTTTAAAATACAAAAAAAATTAAGTCAAAAAAGTCAAAGGTTGTTTAAAGTTATAATTTTAAAGTTAAAAGCGCCATAACCAAAACAAAAAATAGTATAATATAATAAAAAACTTATTTTAAAAATAAAAGTTGTTTATGACATTACGTATACCTAAAAAGTTTTACTATATAGTTTTTTTAAAACATTTTAACATTGCAAAACACGAAAAAACTAAAAACAAGAACAAAAACTCGCACAAACAACCGCGAAAAAATTTTAAATTGATGCAAATGCAACCTATCTGCACTAAAAATAACATAATTTTTTAATTACTACTTAGAGACAGATTTAGGTTTTAAGCCATACAAAATAATTTCTAATAATAAAATGAACAGATTATAAGGTACGATATCCACGTGGAAACTAGGCAGACATAACACTCTATAAATTGCTTTTACACAGTCAAATGTATCACAAGCTATGTGGTAGACTAGAAATGTGGGTTAAAAAGACAGATTTGTGTCGGTCGTTTGAACAATACATACAGCATTTTACATCTATATGTATATTACAGTGACATTACAACTGAAACAAACACAGTTATATTTTTTTTATATGCGTAGTTCTTCAAAACCGTCTTTAGTTTGTGGCGTTAAGATTTTTTTACTTTAACACTCGTTATACTATACAAACAAATTAATTTTACGGCCATATACATTTATCGTAATATACAATTTGCCGCAGGGCGGGCCGTTGTTTATGCCGGGCCGGCGGACTGGCCAGGCGGCCCGAATCCGGTCATTTATGGGTAGGCCTATTATTCGGGCTTCACTCCAGGTGGATTGAATGACTGATCATCTACAATTTATTGTATGTAAACAGTGCGTGTGTATACTTTGTATCTGCATTTTTGTATACTCAAACGTTTTATTTGTCTTTTTTACAATATGCTTATATGTATAGATCATGTAAGATCGAATATTACAATTACAGAAAAACGGAAAACTGTTAAAAGCGTTTACTATTGCATCTGCAACCATATTTTTTATTGAAGGCATAAAATACAGACAATCGTAATTAGAAATACAAAAAACCATGGTTTTTACGTACTGAAAAAAGGTATTTTTTTTAATAAGTATTTGTTTAAATGCACAAATAGTATAAATTATTGAGTGAAAATGTCAAAAACAACTGCTTTGTATTTTTTTCTATATAAAAAAGGGATGCGGGACAACCTTTCCTATGCTCGCATATATAAAAAACAAAAATTTACAATTTGTAAATTAGTTTCTGTCAATAGGAATTTTTATCTGCGTTTTATCCTTTTTTTTAAAGCACGTTCAAGAATGGTACGTTATAACGTTTTTAGATTTTTCTTTTTTTTGCGCTTTTTTACATAAACGAAACAGAAAAAAACATGATGTATCTATTAGTTGTTAATTTCAAAAAGTAAAGAGTAAGCATTTTTTTGTTGGAATAAAAGCTACATTATGCCTTTTTGCATAACAAATCATTGACTTTCTGATAATTATCTTTTTTTTTTACATACGTTTTGCGTTGATATGCAAAACGAAAAGAAAGAAAAAGACATAGCATTGTTATATAACTACAGGCAATTTGCTCTTAATTTTTGTTATTTTTTATACACCGTTTTTTGCACAGTATCTTGCTATTTTTATAGTATGGTAAGTTATCAATATTGTTAAATTTGGTTTTTAAAAAATATTGTTATTTTTAATTGGCGCAAAAAATTTTTGTAGGTAAAGTCTATAAATACCCGTTAAGTTGTTAAAAATCCAAAAAACCTGCCCACAAATGGCCCGAAGGTAGTCCGGAGCGTGCCATTACGGTCGGGTATTTCCTAAACAACGCAGACCTCTATTATAACCCGAAAATGAACCCAGGCATCTCAAAAATGTTTACCGTTACGAAGTTCGTGTTATAGTTGTTTTATAATACCCATGATATAAAAACAGCTATATTTTTACTAACACTGATTTTTATTTTGTTTTTTGCCCCCGCGTCAAGATATACCCTTTTAAATTAGGCGTAACCCTGCGGCCCGGGGTAAAAAAATATGACTGTACTCATACACCATATTAATTCTTACCGGAGTAACATAATACCTACATATGCCCAATAAATTACATATTTTTTTTTTATAGCCAAAAAGATTTTATGTAGAAAAACGGCTTTTAACCATAATTTATGGCATCGATTCTTATTCATAATAAAGTATTTGTGTTATCGTTTTTTTTATTACGTATTTTAATTCTATTTTTTTTTTTTTAAAATATCAACCCTTTTTGCAAAAATTTAATACTGGTTTTTGTTTTTTCTCTGTTAGGGCTTTCAGCTCGATTTTAGTTTTTATCTTGTGTTTATATAATATAGGGTACTTCGTTACACATGTCGAAAAAGTTGTTCAGAAAATTGAACCTCGGATTTTACGTAGAATCAAAAGTATAGGCAGTATTTATAATAAAAACAAAATAATGACAAAATATAGATCCGAATGTCACAAAATCTGTATTAGCTACGTGGTACGGTCTAACAACAGTAATAAAACAAAAAAGTATTTTTAAAAAGACTGTTAAGTTGCAAAACATTGCAAATAACACTTCATTTGTGAATTTTATACAGTTTTTTGTATAAAATCTCACTAAAAAATTGAGCGACGTAGCTGATAGTTTTTGACCTAGACTCCCTTTCAGGCAGTAAACTATTTTTTTACATTATTGTGTAAAAAATGCACCACCAAATCACCCCTCGTACAGCGAATCGCAAATACGCGTTTAGCTATCACGCTTTGAATACTACATTTATGCCATTTCGTTTTCTTTTATCGCTTACTAGTTTTTTTATTGCCTTTTACAAATCCCACAAAAGACGGCTAGTGCCATTGAAAAAAAAAACTTGCACAATAATCTAATTAGCAACAAACTTAAATTATGTTAGCATATATTTAAAACAGTTAACAAAATTTGTAATGACGGTAGAAAAAATATCAAAGTCTGGTTATTTGTAACTTGACTCGCGTTTTTTTCGTACTGACATAGTCTCGTAATATTTTGACAGACGAAAATATGTATTTGCATTTATTATCTTGTTTTTTAAAAAGCCAATATAATAATGGAAATTTTTTATTCAAATTCGTTATTTAAACTAAAGATGAATTAATCTACTCAATGGCATAGCCAGGAAGCGGGCCCCCCAACCACGTTCTCCCTTGCCAAAAATAATCTAGGACTGAATTTAAGTGGGGCTTTTGGAGCAGAGGATTTTTTTACAAATAAAATTTTAAACAAAAACCTTTTTAACGAAATTTTTACAAAAATAAACAATTATCATATGCATAATTTAAAATTATGTTTTTAAGCGTTTTTTTTAACACAAAAAAAGATTACCCTTCCCTCCAAAATTTCTGTCTACGCCTTTTGTTATACTTCAAAATCAAAAATAACAATGTGGACCCCCTAATTTATGATCATTAAAGAGCAAAACATTGCAACACCTACGGCTACAAAAATGTAGTGGTTATTAGCGTATAACACGACACGACACGACGATATGCATACGAGACTTTGAATAATATGTTATATACATTGAAAAAGTTAAGTACAGAGAATAGGAACTTAACAATAAAGTGGAAGTTGAGGTGAAAGAGTTATTGGGAAGTGGTGATTTTAAACAAAAAAGGGAATCGATCATGTGCTTTTTGATTGTACATGCAGTCAAGTTGTAATGTATTGAATAAGATCACAGAGAGAAAACACAACGAGATACTAAATATAAAAAAAAACAGAAATTGCGGTTAGAGAAACAGAAACATACATTTCAGATGGAAAGGGAGACTATGAAGTAGCCGCTCGATAAACATAGAAAAAAAAGTGAAATGAATATGGGAGGATTTATAAGAAAATAGTATAAAAAATATCGGTTTTCATGTATGTGAGATTTAAGTAAAAAAGGTGCATGAGTGCATGTAAAGGATTAATAAAAACCCTTACAATTACAATATTTATTTTGGAATGAATAACCAAAAGAGATTAAAAATAATCTAGTACAGTTTTGAAAGCTATAATAAAAAGGATATTTACACATTTAAAACCTGAACCAAATTAGGAAATGAGATTTTGCCATATAAAAAATGATCAGGATTGATACGAAAAAAAACACAATGAAATAAATAGGGGGAGCGATGCCTTTGCAATAGAAAAAAAAAGCATAAACGCATATTAAGATGGTTTTTTACTTTACAAAAATATAAGAAGGATAAATTTTAAAACTTCAATTTCCGTAAGGTAAATAAAAAAGACCTTGATGAGGTATACCGCTGGTGCAAAATATGCTTTGCCTGCACGACGTAGTATAAAGAGTCATTGTATTTACAGACAGAAAATCGAATATTAGCGCAACATGCAGAAGTAAGTTAAATAACACTTTTTTGTAAATGAAGCTTTTTACTTAAGAGAAGTCTAAGTAAATTTGAGCACAAAAACGTCCTCTTTAGTACGGGGCTGTGTATTTATATATAGTAGCATAATCATTGATTTATTGAACTTCCCCATGATTATGCAGCAAGTAATAAACAAGATTATTAAGTGACCACCTGAATTATAGATTGCAAGTCTATTATTGCTATTTTACTACAAATTTACTGAACGAGGCGATTGAGCTGACTCGTATATGAAATTATGCCAAAATAGACAAAAAACAATTTATGGATTTTTATCGACAGGATGCAGTTGCTACACCGTAAGTCAACTTACTAAAAATAAGAATGAACGGTGATGATCAAATACCTCCCCAATAAAAAAAAAAATATCCCAAGTAAAACAACTCTAAATTGCAAAAAAGGATCTGCGTTCTTATATATAAAACTGCATTATTTTCTGCATATTCACCAACATGGAATCAAAATTGTGTCAAATAACAAAAAGCCGTAAAATAAAGTCGCAATTTATAAAATGAACATAATATATAAACATGACATCCACAAAAAAAAAACTAAAATAGGCACCCTAACTCAAAAAATGAACTATTGACAACAATATATTTATGGTAACAAATACCGTTGCATCAAATATACGCGTAAGGGCCGTGATAATGCATGCAAAAACTATGCTGGTAAATTGGACTCAATTGAGTGAGCGTCAACAAAATTTGAAACAGAGTATACAAGAAATGAGGATCACCGACAAAGAAACGTATAAGGTGCTTTTGCTGCAACCTAAACTAGCATATAGAATGAAAGGACGTTCCTGTTGAATCTGAGGCAATCAAAAAGCAATAGAATGCATTTAATTTAAAAATGGACTTTGAACGAAGAAAGTACTATGATGGATGATACATTCAAAAGAGTACGATTTCAGCATACAGTATATAACAGGGTTTGCAATATGAACATTTGGAGAATAAAGTAGAGAGACGCTAGGAGTTACGAAAAATAATAAAAATAAGATAGGTGCCAAAACTAAAAAAAGACAAAAAAACACGTATCACAAATATTAAAAAGTAATGTGGTATGTAGATGATGGATTAACACGCAAGATCCGTAGTAAAAAAAAAGAAAAAACTTTTGTGAACAATTCTGAAGGAACGTAGGCCATAAAAAACATTGCCAACTTATTATGAAATACTTGAACCGCATTTTATATGTAGAAATGCCAGCGTCCATGAACATATAATGAAGAGGCGTAACAAATGTCAGATTTACGGTTGCAAACGGCAACAGTCATTACAAAAATATGTGGGCACACCAGAAAAATAGAATATGATGCTAGTGACTTTATACAGCTACAGCAAATCTACCATAATATATTTTAGTATGTGAGTTTACTTTACGAGGTATATTGCAACATCATATTAAAAAAGTAAGAAAATAGAAGACTATTGTAGTCAGCTACGTGGTTGGTTTAACACGGGCTTTTTACCCACTTGAATTATGTCCGATAAAGGTTACAAATAAAAAACAAGTTTTTTAAGGAATTGTGTAAACAATTTTGCAAAAAACACTATTAAGTCAGTGTCGTATTGAATTTTAGTTACGTATGAGTAGATAAAGTAAATATAACATTAAAGAAGTCGCATAGAAATAAAAAAGATCCAAATACAAAAACACAAAAAAAAAAAACGCTTATGAATATATATAACTAAACATATCAAAAAAGTATAAAAAGAACATTGGTTAGAGCAAATAGCAAATCAGAGAATTATGATGTAAAAGCATGCAACTATAAATGTAAATAATGAGGAATAGATAAAAAAGCACGAATGAATGCAAAGATGGAGAAATGGTAACGCAAAGCGCAACAAGAAAATGTTAAACAACATACTAGACGTAGATGTTCTCAAAAAGAAACAGAAACAAACATTACAGGTAACGATGCATATCTAGTAAAGACTGACAAAACAAATCACATTTTCACGTAACGAGGCGCAGATTTGCAGTTAATATAACGCTAGACGCTCTGCGAGGAAAATTTTTACCCCGTTAATGATGATTGTTTAAAAGCATAACTTACAATAATAATAAATTTGTATTTTTACAACTACATCATTGTCAGTTTTAATAATTTCTGCCACACTTGTTGTATATAGGCTGTAAAAACAATTATAGAAGCAGTTCTTTAAGATCGAAAAGATAAGCAAAAAATTTTGGCGCTAAATACTTTTCGTTTTTATTTTGATTGTAGAAGGAATTTATGTCCGCAAAATTATAACTTGATATAATCTATTTTTTAACTTATTTTTTTTCGATATGGTTTGCATCAATTTCTCTGTTGTATTTTTTTTTGGAAAAAAAACTGTGGATAATTGATAAGTAGAATAAAATTGTTATACTGTCTAAAACTATATTGTCAAATAAAAAAAGAGCACATAAGTGTTTTCTACTCTTTAACGTTGTTTTCTGCTGCCGGGGAATGTTAATTTCCCCGCTATTTGCATTCATTTTACATTTATTATTGTTAATAAACTTGTTGATTATCTTGATGCAATTTTTAATGTTTCAAAATAGCTCAAATACAAAATAAGCTATTACATTAGTATATTTGTACAGTTACCCCATTTTTTTTTGTGTTGTTTTGCACTTTAGGTTTGATATAATAAAAAAATAAGCATTTTTAAATATAAAATGAATTAAAATGCCAAAAAAAATATTTTGCGTACAAAGTTTATAAAAAAAAATGCAAAATTATACACGGGCAGTATTCTTTATACAATTTTACTAAATGTCCTTATTAAGCGCTTGTCTCATCTGCCTTATAAACAAAAGTCAAATATCACAAAACTTAATTGTAAAAAAAATGCATAAAAATTTCTGCACTGTTTATTTGTAGATACTTATACCATTGTGCACAGAAATTTGTGTAAATTAAACATATCAGTCTAACATGTGGTTTATTGCAAAGTGCACATTTTTATTATGTGCTCAACTTGTGGGTTCTAGCCGGAAAAATATTTCGGTGTATTTTGAGATAGTAATACTTGCTTTTTTGTTATAAATACAGTCTTTTTGATACATATTAGCATGATTATTTATAAGGAAAAATAAATAACATTCAAACTGTAATTTCAATCTGTCATTACATAGTGGATAAACGAAATGTAAAGTTTATCGAGCTTGGTTTTGATTTTGCAATAAAGCCTTATAAAAAAATTTATTGTTTTTGCTTTTATATTTTAAAACAATTTCAAAAAATACATGAATTAGCGCTAGCAATTTGACTTACAACCGCTATAATAAAAAAGTGTTTTCGTTAAATTCAAAGTTGTTTTTTTTTTGAAAAAGATGCACGTATTTTATATAAATTAGAATGTAAAGACGATTCCTTAGCATCTATATCAAATACAAAAGTTTCAAACATTAACATTTGTGCAAATACAACTCTTTTCTTTTAGTTTTCAAACAGTCTGTAATAATTTCAAATAAAACCAAAAAAAGGCCTAACAATTAAAAAAAGTACAAATCTTTTCATAATTTTTTTAATTTTTCCGTTTTAGTGGTAAAATACATTTTGATTTAACAAAAACATATGGCTTACAATTGTAAACTAAAAAATTGGTAGAAATCATTTTTTAGAAAAACTTTCTTTAACCAATTCACATAAAAAATGCAAAAAAATATATAAAATCGCTAACCTATTTAATTATAAAAAGATTTATAGCGAAAATTGTTTTTTTAAGTTGGTTGTTTTGCTCTAATAGACACTTTTTTTTTATACTTATTAAAATTTTAGACTGCAACCTGTTGGATGAGTCGGCGCTACATCTTTCTCTTAAAAAACTATTGTAATGTACTGTGCAGTTTTATATTGTTTTTATTATGCGTTTATCATCTAGGTATTCATTTCATTACTTGATTTAATAAAATAAAAATCTCAAAAAAATATTAAAAAATATTAAATGAATTGTCAAACTCACAAAAATCATTGATCTAAACATGTCATTCAATCTAGTCATTTATACAGTAGAAATGCTTGTTTAATGCGCAAAATGCGCAGTTTTGCGTGTTTCATCGTTTGCGCGTATTTATACATTGCAGAAACAAATGCTGTAACTTAAAAATTGCAATGTACCTAAAAAATCAAAACAATAGTGAAAAACTAATACAACCTTTACTTTACCGTAATTTCTATGCGAAACTACATTTTTTGCTTTATTGTACACATATATTATTTGTTCCTTATATATAAAACGTAATTTACACGAAACTGTATCTTTTTATGCATATAAATATCCAAAAAAACTCTTTTGTTTAAAACTGCTATATGGTTGCTATGTCTTAAAACTACAAAGTATACGCAAAGCATTTTTATTTACAGAGGGAGGAGATTTTTCGGTAACTTTTATTCAATGTTTTTTATCTTCATATAGTCCATATAAAAATAAAATTGTAAACAAATTATGCTAAAGAGGTTTATCGCTAAAAACGCATGGCTAATCATGACTTGCAGTTACAAATTAATATACCATAATATTTTTAATTTTGAAATCATATTATTTCTGTATAAATTTTGTATAAAAAAAGTAAATTATCTCTACTGATAGAAATTCATACATATTATAATGTACAAATATTGTACAAATCTATGTTTAAAAAAAAAACTACAATAGTATAAATTTTCGTACGTCTTGTAGTTTTTTACGATAAGCAAAAAAAATTTTTCAATAAAAAAATACAAAAACTAAATATGTTAATTTTTATTTGTTTCAAAAAAAAAAAAACTGACATAAAAACACGTCGAAATACGATACAGGTAATAAGACGCACATGCTACGATAGTAAAAATTTATAATAATTTTTCAGAATATGAAAATGCACCAAAAAATCTACTTCAAAATGTTAAAAAAATAGTAGCCCGTTTACTCGACATTTAACTATATGATGAAGTACGACAACACTTTTATTATTGCATCTAGCTTAAAGGTGTAGTACAAAAACAATGTTATTTTGAAATTACCCCCATAGGTGTAATGATAAAACATTTCTTTAATTTTAATTGCATATATCGGTGTAACACATTCAATAAAAATGAATTCAATTTATTTTGGTAGATAAGCGTAAGAGAACGTCATTTACATGCAAGAAGGCTTTTATGCGCATCAAGACACCCTTTGTAAATTTTTATATCAAAATGCTGTATTTCAGAAAATTAAATACAAGTTTGCAATTTTAAAATGCTTTTAATGGATAATAACTATTCTGTTAAAAAGCAATACAATTGGTAATGATTTTATATTGCTGTAAAATGCAACATGATCAATGTTGTACTAATTAAATCGAACAATCTTTATACATCTTAATTCAATGAAAAGGTTTTAGAATTCAGAGAAGGTACAAAAATGCAGATTTAACGTGCATAAATAGCATTTTCCTCTAGTTAGAAAGTCTTTTTGCAATTATTAATTAAACCTGGTCATATTGTAACAAAAGATCAACCCGTAAAAAAAACTTGCTTTAAATAGTACATCATCGGCTTATATACTATATTATTATTTTTTGGCCTCTTATAACTTTTTGTATTTAGTATTTTTTTTTTATTTGACTTTCCATTTATAACAAATCTGCTATAGTTTAAAATCTGAAATCCCGAAAGATAGAAAATATTATTTTAAACATGCAAAATAAAAAGGTCAAAGTTTTTTCACGTTTATATGTTGTAGTCACTATCTTTTGCCATATTGGTATTTTTTGTTGTATATACAGTTATTTCTTGGATTAATATTTTTTAAATTCTAGTCACAACCATAAACAATTTACCTTTTATACTTATATACGAAAATAAGCAAACATTTGATCATATTGTATACTTTGCTCGTAAACATGTAAGAATTTTTTGTAAAAAAACAGTTAGACTCTAAAATTAAAAGAAAATTCTTTAAAAAGCCTTAACTTACAGAACTATGAAAAAAGATAATACATGATATTTTGTTTATAAAAAAATGAATATTTGTTGACTAGAAGTATAAAAACGCTTTAAATGCCTTTTTTGTGCGATAAATAGTATTTAATTTTTTTTTGTACATACGTTTTGTAGCTGATTTGCACAAAGCATACATTATAATAGTTTTTTTAAAATTTGTTTGTTATGTTGATATAGGTCAAATTGCTCGGCTCTAAAAATGGGCAAAATAAATGTTGGTTATCAGATAATCCAGATCCTGCAATATACAGATAAATGAAGGTTTTTAATTAAAAAAATTTTGACAGGATTTTTTTCTTTTCTTTTTTTTCTTTTTTTTTTCTTTTTTTTTTCTTTTCTTTTCT
>JAQFYM010004972.1:0-14221 GCA_034694785.1 Agrenia bidenticulata
ATATGCGTTTACACATATGAACAATCAAGTTATTCAGCAAACTGTTGTATATTGCAAGTCTAAATATGAGGGGGGGGTCTAAAATAGAGATGCAGACGCAAATCTTAGAGAACACATCGTTTAACACAAAACGGGGTCTTCTTGTAGGCCTAAAAACGGAATCTATAGAGATACGAGTCTTGATATGTAGCTTTAAAAGAACCTGATTTTTAGCTTAGTGCAAAAAAAATATTTATTTGAATCGGTCTCTTAAAGAATCGGGTGATTTTTACAAAAAACACGGCCTTAGTTTTTTCTTTGTAAATAAAAATATTTATAGAAAATTACATGAAAAGTATGTTTATTGTGCCACATATTCTATGCATTTATTTTTGCGAAAATGTCCATTTAAAAGAATTTTTGTATGGCCCTAGTAATCTACGAAAACTTTTGAAGATGTTTTTTATCTATTAGATTTGATTTGATTAGCATTCGCTAATAAAACACTAAAATCAACTCACTGAGCTTGTTAATATAGTATAATTTTTTTTTACATTCTGTTAACTCTTTTGTCTTGTTTTTTAAGAAAAAAAAAGCTTTTTATATATTTGATCCATGGCAAACGAAAAACTTTTTAATATGATAGAAAACCACAGTAGCTATATGTTAAAGTTACAGTTATATAAAAAGTGCAATACAGAGCAAATTTAGTGTTTATTTGCACTGAAAAAAGCCTTTTGTATTTTTTTTTAATAACAGAAGGCATATACGGCCATGTACCATGTAACGAAATTCGTTTTTGGTCTGTCACTTTTTGCTACAATTTATCAAATAAGGTTTAACCTTGTTTTACTTTTTTGGTATATAATGATATGGATTTTAAGGATTTGCCTCAACTATTTAAAAAGGAAACAGCATTCTAACTGGTTTGGCATAAAACAGAAATTTTTTTTTAAAGACGCTAGTAAAATGATATGGTCGTAGCAAATGTACAAGCAGAAAAAGTGCTTTGTTGTTTTTTTTCTATAGTAAATGTAAACATAAAAACACGTTTAAAAGTAATAAAAAATCAGCATAGATTGTGTGTTTACTAAATTTTGTTCTTTTTGGTAGCCAAAAAAAGTAAATTTTTGCTATAAAAGTAACAGTTTAATTAACTCTTGAAATTTATACTACATCTTTAATTTAAAAAAAAATTATAAAAACGCATTACAGCAAACAAAAAAAAAACAATCTATAAAAAATTCTGATTTTACGAGCAGAAAATACTCTCTTAATATTTCAGCTAGATTTTAAGCAATAAAATCTAGTATTATTGTCTTTTGTCAATATTTTTCTTTTAATCGAAGAAGCCCTTTGGTCCTTTAAAAAATTACGAAGAATTCTAGATTCTTTTTTTCTATAAATGATGCTTTTAATACAATACAGAAAATTGCTATAGTTATAAAAAAGTGATTTAAAATAAGTTTTTTAAATAAAAAAACAACTTTTAAAAATTTATAGTTGGGCGTTCTTTTTTTGCGTAATTGTTTATACGAGATTACATAGATTTTGCGAGTCATATACAAATAACCTGTAAAATACTAATAATTCGTTGTTTATAAAACAAGTTACGTAAAAAAATAATACTGAATATATATCTAGGTATATATATAAACAGTTTTTTCTTGCCCGCTACACAAATTTTTATCTGGTTGTTTTTTACACACACATAAAAACCAAAAGTTTTAATACAGTTTAGTTTATTTAATGCATTTGAAGGCCTGTAAGCAACTTATGGTTATAATATATCTCATTGAACTTATGATTGTTGTATTTTGTCAATCATCAGAAAGCTTTGTATGCTATCGTACTTATATCTACAACATATTCGCGCAATAGCTGCCTAATATTTTATGTAAGCTGCAAATATTTTTGTTTTTTAAGAAAACAATGTTATCCAAAAAAATTATTTATTTTCTAGAAGCGTTTATAATAAAAAAATACTAATTTTTGCAAGTTTTTTATTAGAAAGTATTATGTTTAAAACAAAGAAATTTTTTATCACTATGTGTTTGCAAATAATTTGCTTTTAATGTACTGGTTAAGAAAAAAAAAATATATAATGTAGAAAAATCCTGTAACATATTTTTACAACATAGAATACACGGAATTATAATAACGCATAAGATAAATAAATACAAATTGTGTAATTTTTGAGTGAGTGATAGCACATATACTTTTGATAAACAAAAATCATATAGTATTTAAAAATTACGAAAGTAATGTAAATATAATATTTGTTATTATTTAAAAAACTCAATTTTTTTCGTATGTATATAATATAATTTGTGCATAAAAGTAAATACTACTTTATTTAGCTCTTGCAACAGTTACAAAACATAAATATATTTATGTAAAAAAAAATTAACTAATAGAAAAGAACTTTATATTGACTCTATTCTTAATTGAACAAAACTTTAGTTGTACAAATGTGTGTTAGTAGATATATATGTAACCAAATGAAGTTTTGCTTTATATAAATAAAAACTTATGTATATTATATTTAATAGAAAACATCTGTATGTATAATTACAGCACATTTTACGGTACTAATTTATCTACTCTACTGCATATTCATATCATGAATAATGATTTATTTAAGTACGGTTTACATATACAAAACATGTTTAAACTTAATATGATTAAAATTTTTATACGAATGTTGCATAAACGCTTGTCTTTTTTGTAAATGGGACATTTTTATCATATTTTGTTTGCTATACAATTGCATTTTGGCAGGCGATATTACAATCACATACACGATATAAAAAATACCAATGTAAAAAAAATCCAAAAAATATTTTATTTGTGTTTTATACTTGTAAATATTTATAAATAAAAGTATCAAAAGTAAATATACCATCCCCTAAGTTTTAAAAATGACTAGTATTTGTATTTGCATTTGTATAACTAAAATTTAATTACACATAAGTAGTTTTTTTAGGTAGTTTTAACTAGTGGAATTTTTTTCTTAATGTTTTTTTTTGTTTTTCAGACAATTTAAAATACAGAAAATTCAGCGATATTTGTCATTGCGCAATTTTAACAGTCACTCTTAATGACATCATCACATGGACATTTTCTTTCCAGGCAATTTGAACTATGCTTTGTTTAATGATTATTTGTTTCGGACGTGTTTAAGATTGATATCTTGTGCTATATAATTTTAAAAGTCTATATAAGGGCCTGATTTTGTGGTAATTTTTTGTACATTACAATTTTTAGAAAAAAAAAGAGATTGGTAAATATATAGACTAGTGAATTATAGCCAAATTATTTCGATAAATGTTCTTAAATAAAAATGAAGCCTTTTATATTTTATGATACATATTTGGCGTAGACAAAATTGCACTATTATTAAGTGGTAACTATTTTTTACCTTTGTATATGTACGGGCTACTAAAAAGAACAATAAAAATTGACAATTATCATATTACTATTTATTAACAATAATTAAGTGTTTTATTTTGATTTTTTTTCACGATTTGCGTTTAAATCTAAAATTGTTGTAATTAGCAATTCTGTAAATGACTAACGTATAATACTATGATCATGGAGGCAATCACACGAAACTCGATAGTAAAAATGTTGTATTCATCAACTCGGGTGTGTTAAAAAACGCAATATCCGGGAAACACCAATCCCGCAACCGAAACTGAACCCGAAAACTAAAATATACCTAGACCAGGTAAATAAATACATAAAAGGGCATTTTCTACCATTCATTTAATACTTACGACTACATAAAAAGTGTACAGTTTTTATTTTATAAGATTTGAAATAGTCAAATATTAATTCTGTTGTTATATATGTTGATAGTAAAGTATGATTCCCGGTAATGTAAACTTTACCTTGGTTCTGTTCATTTGAGGACTCAAAGCAATATATTTGTGGCCTTAAATGAAACGCTGCCTAGGTAAAGTTTACATTACTGGGAATCGCACTTTACCTTAAACATATATACCCTGAGCAAGTACAGCATAAAATTAAAAATGAACGACTTAAAAAAACAATATTTTTGATTTTGGAAAACTAGCTATTTTTAGAAATAATAAAATTTCTAAATATTCCGGTGTGCCAGTTATGTTGTTTTACTTACTTTAATTAGTAACATATTTAATAAATAAAATATTAAAAATTAAAATGGCAACTGTATATAAATTGGAATGCTCTTTATATCGTTTTGAGCGGAGAAAAAACAAAGAAGTAGGCTATTTTATCAACCGTATAAAAGATGCCACTTAAATATATTGTGATTTTATAAATTTATTCATGTGTTTATGACAAAAAAAGTTTTGCCCAAAACAAGTTATTTGATTATTATAAACACGTGTTTTATAGAAAACGGAAGTTTTGTTTTTTACATTATTTTTCCAGTTGGGTAGCAAGGCAACCCTCAAATACACCTCAATGATGATTAATCTTATATATGCAGTTCAGATTATAAAAAGGGCCTAAAAACAATCATGAAAAAGCTTGTAGAACTTCGTACCGAGATGTACAGTTTGGTTTCGTCAAAACGCATTTTACAGCCTTATTTCGCATTTAATTGGATAACTGAAAAAGTAAGCAGATTTGGGACAAAACTGATAAGATATGAAAAAATAAAATTTTATGTAAAGAGTTTCGACATGTTAATACGCGGTTTAGATACGAGATTATTTCTCTAATTAAAAGCAATAATTTAAATAAATAATGCCTATCTCAAACATGTCTTTTCCTTACCTAGAAGAAATGCTGACAGTGGCAACACGCCTTATTCCAACCATCCCTACTATATAAAACAATTGAAGTTGAAACACTTTCATTTAAATATTTTCTATATTCCTAATAAACTGCGTTGGATTACACCCATTAAACACCGATTTTTTGCATTAAAAACAACTTTTAATTGTAAAGCTTTACACATATATTTTTTGGTGAGACCACCACCAAAACCGATATATAGATTTATGCATTTTTGGGAGTCAATTTTAAACAAAAAATTGACAAATATTAGATTAAGTTAAAACATATATTTTACTTTGCCGTAAAAAAAATATTGAAATGTTTTAATGGTAAAATATATGTTTTTAAAAGTAAAAACTGTTTTTCATCTTTAAGAAACAGGATTTTTATATCTTTACTTGAAACTTGTTTTTAATGCACACAACAAAAATAATAAATTTGCAGATATACATGTACAAGACATGTATAAATACATTTTTTGATTAATAATGCTATGTTATGTTGTTAGAAGAATAAATAGATTGTAAAAATGTGCAAAAAAAATTATATTATAAACTAAGCTGCTATTTATAGTTTTTTTATACATTTACAATATTATTAAGTGAAATAGTTTTTGTAAATGTAAGTGCGAGGTTTTAATAGTAAGTAAAATTATAACTCAAGCTTAAAAATCAACCAAAGCATTCTTTATACTCTTATAAATACATGCCTTTGTGCCCTTATATCAGTTTATTTGCATATAAAATTTCATCGGCAAAATATCACCTTTAAAAAGATATTTACTGTGTATTGTAATGAGTTTACAGCAATCAAACATGATAACAGGATATCCAATCATGTAATTTGAGACTAAAACCTTATTACTAAAACCTTTATTTTAGTTGTAAATCCCGGTAATAATATTTCTAATAATTCGGTATAAAAATATAAATTTTGTTGTTATTATTTTTTTTGACATGTAAAATTAGATGCCGGTAGATTAAAAAAACATACTTAGTGCAAGGATTTCTATATAGTGCATATAAAAACTACTTGAAACGTATACAGGGTGGTTAATTCTACTTTTGACTAAAATATTACGAGTGATTAGATTTTTTTTGTCAACGAATGTTTGCACGACACCATGAACTCATGTTGCAAATATATACGCGTGTTTATATGCGCCTCACATTGATCAAGCTAATTTATAGTCTTTGTCAATTTTTGTGAGGTTGACTGTGTCTTTTAAAACCGCACTTTTATTAACTAAACCTCTCAACAAAATATTTATTTAGTGATATTGACGCCTTATAAATCCCCATATATTAGTGGATCTCGGGATTAAATTTTTTTAGATTTTGAACCCCGGGATTAAAATTTTTGCGAGTGTTGGTGATAAAGGTATATTTTTACCTGTTATATCACCATCAAATAGAAATAGAGTAAAAAAGCATAATAATAAGCCTCTGCTCAATTTACAAGCTGAAAAATGCTTGTATAAACCTGGTGTCTCGTCTTCGCACGTCAGGGATAAAAAAGAAGAGATAAGCGCGCCATGACAGCGTTGAAGTGATAAATACATGTGATATATAAAACATGTACAATAGCTGATTTATTATCAGCTATACTAAAACACTTTAAAATAAATAAGTATCTTTCAAATGCCTTTTACCAATAAACAAGGAATGCCTAGGCTCATCCAAAAGCGAGAATCTGGACACCCTAATGAAAGCACGTTTTAAATGATCCGAAATGCTTTGATTTAAAAAAAGTTCAAGAATTAAAATCTTAAATATTACAACAGAAAATTAACGTATGTTTTTTGTATATAAAATTTTATTTTTTTGTAATCAATACAAAATGTTTTGACTTTTAAGATCATGTTTGTCTTTTTAACAAGAAAACATGTGGCACACTTTCGCTCGAAATAAAAGCATAAAAATAAAAATCATCACTATAAGAACACAAAAAATATTCATGAGAAAAAACCCAAACTTTTCTTGGATTTTAGTCAGATAAAAAAAATATAAAATTGTTCTTGTCATGTTTTTTATTGTGGCCTATATTTTTTTAGGTTTAAACTTAAATAATACATCCTCTATCGCATGGCAAAATTGTAAACTTCCAGCTTTAAAATTCAGTAAGTAACACGGCCATAAACAAATAAAGATAATACAAAAATCTTATTTAAGCACATATACAATTTGTTGCAAAATAACGCATGTATGGTGTATACTGCCAGATATGGTGTTTTTTTTTGTAGACTTTTTAAATCATGCTTAAACACTGAAGCATCAAAAAAAATTGCACATACTCCAAGTAATATATTTTGTAAGATTAAGCACAAAAAATCTCTAAAATGTTTTTTTTTTGTATTTTAAATTACTATGCCGCGCGCAGCGCGCCATCCGCGCCCAGCGCGGCATCTTGGGCGTATAAAAGCAAAAAAAAATCTACAACAATATCCAAATAAAAAAAAATGAAGGAAAATTAAGTTACCCTAAACCAAACAAAAAAGATGTTTTGGTTCGGTTCTTTAAGAAACGTAAAAAAAAATATATCGCATTTTGTATAAATGTATCTTTTTTACTAGAAACGTGTAAACATACATTATTTTTGCCATATATTTGTTTTTTGCTTATTTTGAATTACTTTCTTACTGGCGGGCTGACGCGGATGTCGCGCCCCATTTAGTATTTTTAATTATAACTGCACACATTTTTTATATTAGGAAAAAGATTCATGAATAAAAAAAAACAGTATTCAAGCATATTTTTTTGTTGAAAACACACTTTTGACTAGGCGACTGATTATGCAGACCAAAATAGGACTATAAATCAAAATAGAAACAAAAAAAAAACTAGCAAAAACCCAAAATACGATCTAGTTTATAACTTGGTGATGAATTTAGTATACAGGTTTTAAACGACACTTTGTCCATTAGAGGCAATTAAATAATCGTAATTTTAAGTTTTAAACTTTGAACATGCACGGAAATTGCACGTAAAATACATATCAACGGTAAAAAGTAAATAAATTACCATGTTTCTAACCTTAATCAGTATTTTTACCACGAATGTATTAGTCTAACCTTTGATTGTCTCGAAAAGCAACGTTTACAGTAATGGAAATTTTAACTAGATAAATTTAAAATTTTTATTTATTTTTCTTGGTAAATGATGTAGTATATTATATGTTTTTTTTTTAATACTTATTTAGTGCATCGGCTGTTCCCTTTTAATTAGGGGCCAAAAAAACAACTCGGCCTATAAAAGAGGGGGGGTAAACTACCTAGCATAAGAATATACGCTTGTTTGTTAGAGTAATACTTTTTTAAAACTTTCTTATGATTTTTAGTTCTGATTTAATTTTTTGGCCCTTTTAGGTCTGCATGATTATCTTCCATTGGCGAGGATGTTTATTATATGCAGTTTTTTTCATCGACAAATATTTGACGAATTGCCGTTACCCGAGGACGCATACCCAGCACCCGGAAAATTATGTGCAATATCTTTGATATATACATCTTTTTTTCCTAAAATTTGTACATTTTAATAAATAATTTTTTTGAAAAAATAAAAAAAAAAAAATCTTTTTCAGATGAAAATATATGATAAAGGGGACTCTAGTAATGATTGAAAAGGGTCATGTCCGCTTTTACTGCTCATAAGAAAAAATTGAGCCCAGGCCTTTCAGTGTACGATAATTTGTGATTTTTGATATTACGAAATAGTTAATTGAAAAATAATTATGATAAAATATTCATACGGTCCATCTTTAAATTAGCTAGATTATAAAAATTGCGTGTTAAGATAGGCAAACGAAGATTAACGTCAAAATATGCCATTAAAGTTATTCTTTATAAAAATTTCTAGTTCAATTTACTGCTTTAGTTGCAACATTGTTTTATTTTTTTTTGTACGGAACCACGTGAAAAAAAAGCTGTATCTAAAAGGCCAAATAATAAATGAAAATTCAGTTTATCAGTAACTTTGCGTTTACAAAAAATTCCGTAGAGCTTCTATAATTATATCATAGTGCAATATTTTTTGACAAAAATTTTGTACAAACTGAATTTTTTTATTTATTTAATAATATAATTTATGTGGCTATGTTTTATCTTCACACAAAATTTTACATCCGGGGAGCATACCTAAATATGCAAAAACTTTTAAATCAGTTTACCCGGTAAAATGATGCATACTAAAACGTACCCCATAAAGCAGAAAACAATTACATGTAGGACTCAGCATATTGTTGTACAGACTTACCAGTAATATGTTTTTTTTTCATTTTTATTGTAATGCGTTTTTATTTTTTACAGCTTTATGTGTTTTTGTTAACTAACCTTGTAAATGCATGCACAGAATTGCGTTAATTATTATGTATACCATAAAATCATTTTTTTATGATAATATTATAAAAAGAAAAATTTTATTTGTAAGATACATAAACTTCAATTTTTTGTTTTTTGTTTCGGAAGAAGCAAAAGAAACCAATTCCGTATTTAAAATACGTCTGTTGTTATAAAAATATATTTTATATATCATTGTTTTCGTTTTTACATAGTTTTTCTTATTTAATACTAGCTCTATGCAGCAAAATGCAGTTCCTTACAATAAAATGTATTGATATGTTAGATCGTTTAATTAGGACATCGCTTTGTTCATTTAGTATGTTTTCGTATCTTTTACAGTGTTTTCTAGTAGTATGTCAATTTTTTTTTTATAGTTTTGCACAACATTTTATTTAATTATGTATTGTCCGTTTTTTAATTTATTTTGTATAATATTAAACATAACTATATAATTTTTGATCATTTGCTTGTATATAATTTTTTTAAAAATCGAAAAATGGGAACAAAGTACATTAAATCCGAGTATCAACAAATTACAAATAGGTAAAAACTAAAGGAAAAAATTTTAAAGAAAAACAATTATAATTCACTTTAAAAAAATGACAAAAGGTACGTAAAATAGGTCGCATTTGCGTCAGTAACCAAAATTAAAAAAATTGTCATAAATGACAAAAAATTATGCTGTTCAACCAATAACTAATAAATATACATTAAAAATGCTCCCTCACAAGTAGCGACTTCGTTTTCTGTAAGGGTTCGTGTGATATAATTTGCGAAACGCTCTTTAAAAAAACAAAAATGATTCTAAAAATGGTGCAATCCACAGAAAAATATTATAGAAATGAAATATACATAAATTCTTTTTATGTAAAATATATTTACGAAAAAAATACAACAAACAATTGTTTTTACTAATGTAACGAGTTTTTTGGAAATTGAATTTTTTATAGATGAAATATCTTTAAAAGGTTTTTACGTTCGAAACACCGAAAACTAATGATAAAATCGCTAATTTGCTAATATTTTGCAAATATTTGTCCTCTTTTTTTGCAAAGTTGTCACTATTATAGTACCCAGTGATATAATTAAACAAAAAGAACGCCAGTATCTAATTTATCACTGTATTTGATATTTGTTATAAACACATTTGTTGCCCTTTGTTCTAAAAGCGTGCCAAACCACTACATATTTGGAAGTGACGGTGCAACAGTCAAGGCGTTTGGAACCCGGCTTATATAGGTTTTTCCATAAAAAAGATTATTTATTAAGTGTTCGTTGCAAAATTTTTAAAGAATTAATTTTTATTATATAAAGAATAGTAATAAAATAATTTAGCTGCATTTTTATAAAACAACTAATCACGCCAACTTTTATACATTGTCATTTTAGCAGTAATTATCATATGTAAAATTTTTCGTACATACGTATACTCATCGCCATAAGACAGAAAAAAACGCATTTTTTTATAATATATATATACAAGTTTTGTATGCAAGGGGGTGTGTTTTTCCCCTGAATTTTTTTTAATACGTTGATCTGAGTGCAAATACAAATTTTTAAAAAACCGAAATTATAAATTATGCATGAAATATCTGTGACTAATTTTTACACCCCAGTTTTTTAATTTTAATCAATTTAATCAAATGTTTGTTTTTGATTTGCAAAATGTGCTGAAATATCTTATTTTTTCTAACTCAATTTTTCTTTATATTCTAGAGTATTTTATGTATCTTTTACAGATAGATTTTTTGAAATCAAAACTTATTGAAATAAATATAATTAAAAAAAAAGTTGCCAAGGTACAAATTGAGCGTTCGGACAAACCTATGTACAATATTGTTTATAAGAATTTTTATAATATATTTTTTATATCTACTTTATATTTTTTTACGTAAAAAAGTCAACTATTTATAAAAGATATATAACTATATTGAAATAACACTTTTATGTAAAAAAAGCCACTTTTTGTTTTTTGGATATCCATTTAAACGCGAAAATATCTTTTGGGCAATTTATCCGAAAATTATACTGCTTGTTTGCACTTAAAAAGTGGGTTTAAATAAATTTCATTCCATCAAACGAACTATGTTCAAACGTTCTACTACCGTTTAAAACGTGATTAACCAGTTCTTGTATTTTTTTTGTGCATCAAGATACATATTGTTTCCTTTATATAGATTTGTGCGGCAGACCTCTATATAAATGTAATTTATGCCGTTGTAGTGTTCTTTGATTGTGAGTAAGTAAATTGTTTTTTTGCAAAAAAAACGCTTATTAAATCTTGTAGACGGGAACTATAGATATAAAAAGAAAAAGCTTTTTCACGAGAAAAACAACTCAAATGCAACCAACTACAGTATTTATACAATGCAGTATTATTTGCGTGCTTAAAAATATAAAATAAATTTTTATGCGGTAAAAATTATTTTTGTAAAACTTGTAACTTTAAAATTGTCCATACTTTTATACGCAAGCCAAATATCCATTTAAAAAATTTCAAAACATTTCAATTTGTGAAAAATAAAACAAAACATGACAATGTGATTTGTTCAGAACCTGTTTAAAAAAATTTACGGTTCCTAAAACCTGAATACTTAAGCGGTTAAGTTCTAAAATCGTAATGCAAAGCAATGTGAAAAACAAAACGTGCTTATAGATGGAAGAACAAAAAGGAAGTTTTCATGGTTTTTGTACAATTTCAGGTACATAATATGCGCTTTTTTTGCACCAACAAATTTTTAACAACACAACAACATTTTTAAACACTAATTAAGCCCGGCAACCAGGCAACCCTTTCCGTTTTTTACTTGGCTGTCATCTTCATGACGGCGACGACTAGTGGATTTACCAAAAGTAAGTACAAAAGAGACAAAAATAGTAATATTTGCGTGTTGAATTTTACCATGGGCAAGCCATGCTTCGCGGTGCTACATAAAAAGTGTTCACGTTTTTTTGTAAAAAAAAGTGATAATGTTTTTTGATTGTGATCATCTTTGTTATGCAAGCCATTAAATAGACAAAAAACCACAACTCTACGTTTACACTATGCCTTTGTTTTTTTCACTGGTTTTTTTCACTGGTTTTTTTTACGAAAAATAATATTCTATTGGGATTTTTAGACCCTTAGAAATATTATTACAATGAAAAAAATCAGCAAACAAATAATTATAAGTAACACAAGAGCAAGATAAGTAAAAAATATAAATCAGTTCATAAGAAAGAAAAAATGCCTCTAGGGTAATCATTTAATATACGAAACCTATTAGTGTTGCATTACTATCGAATCTTTACCCCAAAAAATACGCTTAGTTTTTTTCTACAAATTACATATGCATATAAAAACAACAAAAAAAACCATCAATAGAAAAAATGACACATAAAATAATTACAACCTTGTAAAAAAAATTTGTGAATATTAATCCACTCCGAGAGGCTTAGAAAAAAGATACCTATAGCCACAGCATCTAAAAAATACAATGCATAAAAAAAACCTATTTATAGGGTTATTATGGGATATAAATGGATCCATTTTTGTACCTTATTTTTTTTTATATTAAATCATTTTTTTATTTTTTTTATATCTGAACAGTTTTGTGTTATTTTTTAAGGTCTTTAACATATTAAACTAGAAAATCTGCTTGCAGAGTTTATCTTTTATATGCAAATCTGCAATCTCAATTTTTTTTGTTTAATAACTTTTCGACCGCAAAATTAGCAGGATATACAAAAGTAAATCTTTGTAATCGTATTAGGGAAATTTTGATTTTAATTTTTTAGAATTTCAGCGTTATCTGCTGATTGACTTATAAAAATTTTTTCCGAGTTCTATATATAACGTAAAACTTAACCTAAATATAAGGGACCGTAAAATATTTGCAAAATGCTTCAAGAATATTCGCAGAGACGCAACGGCTTGGATAGTTATAGTACGGCATATAATTCCCATACCTTTATGCATGCATTCGTTCCTTGTAATAGTAGGCCTTTATCTCAGCCACACTTTCCTTATGTCTTCGTTGGATGCAACCCTTTTTTATATTTATTTACTACGATTATAAAAAAATACAATAAAACATTTTTAAAATGCAAAAAAAAACTATATCAAAGCAATTTAAGGCGTAAAATCTACCTTATACGATTTTACAGTTGCTTTTTCATTGCTTTTTAAATTGCTTTTGACTTGCCTGCTCTCGGTGACTCATAAATGGCAAAATGAAGTGAGAAAATCTAAGTGAACAATAGTTGAGTATGTAAGAAAACAAACTAAAATGGAAAAAAAAAAGTGTACCGCTGTGGTACGATTACATAAGGACGTCGATATTTTTAATTTTTTTTGACACAATACGATTTTTTTTTGGACTTGCGGATATTTTGAGGGCCTTACGTATCATACGAATTTTTAAATTTATTTTTATTTATACATGTAAATTTTTTTAACTTTTTTACAAAATATTTTTTTTCTACATTAAAACAATCAATTATAAAATGCGATCCATAAAAAAAGTAATTTAATTGCAAAATTAAGGATGAAAAAATTTACTCTAGTGTAATCAAAACTAAAACATATCTTTTTTCATGTAGTTTTTTATATATATATAATATTTTTTCATCCAAACAATTGTTGTTAACCACTATCATGTAGTTTTAAACAAAAATGTCAGACTATGCAAATGATTGTGTGTTCATTGATAATTGGATTATACGTTTTTGTTTTATGACACGCAAAAATGCCATACTTTGACACTTTTAAACAGTAACCCTTTCATAGTTTTAATATTATTTTTACGCTCATTCATCATTAATATGTATAAAAACTCTAAATAAATTTTTCCTATAGAATATAGATTTTTTAACAAATATGATTTATGTTGAAATACTTTGCCTTTTTTGGCTGTTGTTATAAATAAAGGTCCCGCTGTTTCTCCAGTTTTTTTATATTACAAATAAAAGACAAAAAACATGTCGCCTTTATGACGCACCGCTCTATAATAGACAAAATGGGTGGTGCAAATTTTTTCGCCAGCTTTATATTGGCCCTGCGTCATTCTGAGGTGTTTGTGAAATCATTACTCGGGCGTTGGACAACTCGCCCGCGGGCATAAAAGACAACTCGCCCCGGAGGCGAGTTTATAGAAA
>JAQFYM010004973.1:0-14221 GCA_034694785.1 Agrenia bidenticulata
ATATAAAATACAAAAATAAAAATACTTTTCTGAATATTTTTGGCATTAGAGTAAATGCCTAAGCATTTAATAAAATGCCTAAAAAAAAATGCCGGTAACATATATACTTTATGCATACGCATAAAAAACTTTTACTGTAATAAGTATATGTATTTTACGACAACAGTCGTAAATACATTGTATTATAGGCCCAAAAAATACGATTGTCGGGTATATGTGTGTACAAACAATTTATTTTTGTAGGTATTGCTAGTATTTGTACATCAAACCATAAAAAAAAACTGTTATTCAACGGATTTAATTTTTACAAATGTAAAGTATAGTATGATTTATACCTTAGTTGGTTATGTTTGGCACTTATATTGTTTTAGACTAATTTTATATTAAAAATACGTTTCGTCATTTTTATATTAGTTTTTGCATTATAGAAATACAAAATTTAACAGATAAAGCCTGATATAAAGTATTGAAAAAAATTTATGATAATATATTACGGGTAAAAAGGTTTTTCCGCTTATAATAATATTACCTGGTTGCGCATACGGTGCTATTTATAATCTCTAATGCACAGTTTAATGTATTTTTGTATACCCGGTTTGTATCTTATACTTTGAAGATGTGTTTTACTGTAAAGCGAATAAATTTTTGCGCGTAACCTACCTAGTTACTAAAAAAAACGGCAAAAAAATTTAAGCCATTTATGCATACGGATTACACTGAAATTATAGTTTATAGTTTTTTAAAAAAAAATGAAACACTGTGTAACAGAAAAATATTTTAAGTTTGCAAGGTATTGCTTAATTGTGTTTATACTGTGCTTTTTTTTACAGTAGTTATAAAAGAGCGCATGCAGACTATAAACAGGTTCAATTTTATAGCCGGAATAGTATTTTTAAGTTTCCTTTTAGCAAGGCAACGATGCATGCTATACAAAAATTGTTACGCTAATATAACATCGTCTAAGCGTCAAGGTATATATAAAAAATACTCTGAGCAAATTCGGCATAGTTTTTCCATATATAAGTAATCGGATTTGCTTGATTTTTCTTTGTAATAAATACTCTGCGTTAAGTAAAAAATTAATTGTATTGAAATATTTAAAAGATGGGTTTATAATATCGGCTGCAAACGGGACCCGTTGGAATCCCAATTACAAAAAAAAATATATTTTTGATCCCATCCCATCCAATCCCATATAGGATGGGAAAAAAAATGGGATCTGATCCCATCCTAAAATAAAACAAAGTTGCTTTGTAAATTGCATGCAATTAAAAAAGTAAAAAATATAAAGGAAAAGGAAATTAGTGTTTGTCGTATTCTTGATTTAAATTTTTTCAAAAGATAAAATAATTTTTTAGTAAAGGTTGTACTTTATGTTTATCAAAAGGTGGTATCATGTAAGTGATATAACAAATTTATAAGTTTTAATAATTTACTTTTTTCTCTCGCAATTGTAAGCAATAAGGTTGCTGCTGCATTTACTTATACAAGGTATTTAAAAAAAAAACACAAAATCATTTTATTATGCGCTGGACGGAGATGAGGGCTAATTAATACATAACTGATGCTTATAAACATCGTTTACATTTATACCTTATAACTCCTATATAACCCAAGATTTTAATACATGAAGTTCATTAGACAGTTTAAAAAAGCAGAACCGAGCCACAAAAATGCATATTTCTTTTTCTTTTCGTCTTAGGGTAAAAGTAGTCTAGCCATATTTCACACAGTTGCAGAAACTTAAACACAAAAGCGGGCAAAAAAGTAAAGGCACACGATACCTATCTCATGGTATTCTCAAACTCTTTTTTAAAGTAAATCTGATAATCTTTATGATAAAGTTTGTTTACGATAGCTTGTTTTTAGTTTTTTTTACTGGCTTATTTTTAATTAAAACGATTATTACTGTGAAAATATTATTCAGATATTGTAATGATTTATAACAGTTACGATATATGTTATAACACAAAATTTAATTCTATAAATACCTTTTATGTATAATAAATACTCTTTGTTGTTTTTTATTTGTTTTAAACCGATTACCATAATTTGCCTGCTAAACTTGGTTATTCGTAAAAATCGTAAAAAAAAGGAAAACGCCTTTATTTTTAGACCAGCAATTGTATTTTGTAGTGTAACGCTAAAGATAAAAGCTTTTTTGGCTTTGGCTCAAAAAAGCACTATTAATGTATAGAAAAAATAAATTGCAAATTCTAAAGTATTAAAGATTCATAACACTAGTCATTTTGGTTTTTTCTAAAAAAAATACATTATACCGTTAAAACATTTTTTGGTGCAGTTTTATGCAGAGTCAACACAACATGGGGTTTTTATCCCATGTGAGACCATACAATATTCAATCCGATAATAAGGGTGTATTTACGCAATCCCATCCCATCTCAGCCCTAGGATAAAACCCCATCTGGGACCCGCCCGTTTGTAACCTCTAGTTTTAAAACACAACAAGATAAATAGTACGAACTACAACATAAATTTTGTTTTTTTTCCTCTAACTTTACTTTGTTCTTTATCCGACTTATAGTTTATTTTTCTGTTTGATGTTATGGTACTGACTGATATACTAAGATTTTTTTGACACTGCTAGTATATAAGCATATGATGTTAAATTTTAAATTACTTTGTTATACTATTTTACACCCTGACAAAATTTACGTGCCCAAATAGAAGGTATTTATTCATAAAAAGAATCTAGAAGAAAACATAATGTTTACACTTTTTTTTCTGCTTTAAACAAGATTGCGCATGTATGTGATTTTTAAAAGAAAACTAATATGACTTTTTTGTCTTCTCCGCGTGTATTTGTGCCTTATTAAAAAATATAAAAAATTTTGCAAACCCTAGTGGCCACGCCACTAAGCAACTTTTAATACAATATTTTGCATAATTTACTTACTTTAGTACGGTTTAGGCATTCGATTATTGTACTGTATATTTATAGGTATTTTTTTCTTAAACAATAAATAATTGTACAATGTACAATAATTTTAGTGTAAAATTACAAAAATGAACATGTATTTTACTTGAAAAGTACTGCAGTTTGACAAAAAAAAAATTGCGTACTATCTATAACAAAAATTATATATATATATTATGTTTTTTAAAAACACATTAATGGTATAAAATATTCATACCTGTCTTTTTTTCATCGTTCTTTTTGTCGTGGTATATAATTCGAGTTTCCCTGTTTTTTTACATAGATCTTGCTCTTAAATACACAAAGGCATTTGTATTTTTATTCGTCCTCTTTACTGTAAATTAAGGCTAAAATTGTTATTTTTTTCAGCATTTTAAGATGAACGAAAAATTAAGAAAAATAAAAACAATAATTGTTAGAAAAACAAAAAATAAATGCATACAAAAATATTGCAATTATTTATTATTGAGGCTGTATACGGTGTAAGAAACTGACTTCAATTTACATTAGAAAATATAACCGGCGTTTTTCAAAAGTGGAATCGTCTAAAAAAAAACATCTAAGGTCGTAAAGTAAATCAATGTTTGTCAGCGATAACACTTAATAGCTACAACAAATAGGCCATATTTTTATGATGCTATAGTTATATGCTTTTTAACCTTTTAAATTTTGGTTATGCATTAAAACTACTAGTTTGAGTACAATGCCTTTTTAAAATAGATGGCGCTGCCAGTATTTTGTAGCACGACTAACATTATTATTAATAATTCGATGTATATCTATTTTTCAAAAAATACACACCCAGAATAAGATTTTGCTAGTAGTTTGTATAAAACAGACAATCAAGTATACGAATAAAATTTTCAAATACGCATGTGATCTTTTTTTGCTATTACAAGTAGTTTAAAAAACTGATTTTGCGATTTATTTGTTTTATAGTAAATATAGTATACTTTATAGACTGGGTAAATATTACATAAAGTTAAGCTCTTGTTTCGTTGAGTAAAGTGTGTTGGAACTTTGTTGAATTACCTGTTAAACAATATATAGACTTTAAAAGCGCATAAAATATACAGGTAGCAGTTTATTTTGCAAAACATCTGCGAATACTGTATGTTGATCGTCGACAGTACACAAAAGCTTTATATACAAGTATATATAAAAATTTGACAGAAAATCGCAACGATTTTTATTGCATAATATTCAAGCAAAGAAAAGCTATTTTCGCTTTTTCTTTTTCAAGAAAAAATGTTGTAGCAAAAGCTTACATACAAAAAAATTTATGTTATAAAAAAAGCCAAAGACATTTATTTTCTGTTTTTATAGTTTTTAAAAAACTTTTCATAATGATTTAAATTTGAATAGAAATATTTTATTACAAACAAAATTGCCCGCAAATTTCAGTTCTAAATTTCTAAGACCAAGTAGGCATAGAATACACAATAACTATCGTTATACCTAAAAGTTAAATCCTGTAATTTTTTATATTATAGTAAATACGTAAGTTTTTTTTGCATACATTTTTTGGTTAAAGTATAATGCCCCTTTTTTTGCTGCTACAACTTATATATTTATTAAGCGCATTACTCTTACATTCTTAAGATCTTTAAATGTATGCTGTATATAACCTAAGACAGTTTGTTGGAAAAAATTTTAGTTTTGCGTGTTTTGGGCATTTAATACTTTATAATGATTTATTAAAAGATAAATAAACACATATTATCATTCTGCGTCATTTGGGTTTGTTGGTCAGGGCAAGTTTAATCAGAAAAGGCATTTTGGCTAATATGAAATATATTATGCACATCAAAAATAATCTTTTACGTATTGCTTTAATATAAAAAAAGTCTAAATCATGTTTTATGCCTAAAAAAAATACAAAACTATTTATTTAAAAACACCTTAAATGCACAATATTACATTGCGTTGACTTTTAGAAAAAAGGCTTTTACATATAATTCAGAAGGTGTCTTTTGCGTAAGAGTTTTTATGTAATGGAAAAAGCGTGATTTTTTTTTTGTTTATAAAAAACTTGTTATGATCAGAAGAATGCTAATTATCTGCCAGTATATTTGAAATAACCATTTGAAGTTTTTTGTTTGTAATTTTGAGGACTCAATTTGACAACAACCAAATTTAATTTTGCTCTTTTACCCTTTAAAGTTTTTTTCACTTTTTTGTAAGTTGCGATAAATATACAAACAGATACTAATTTTTTTACCAAACGAGCGTAAAATTCTGTCTTAATTTATGGATTTTTTTCTTGCAAGTACTTTTCGATTTATCGTTTGATAAACAGATATGTACTTTCTTTAAGACACTTAAGCTTTTTTTTTTGTATTTTTTATGTTGCTGAATATCTATTTGTACAAAAAAGAAACATCAGTTGTTCAGATACAAAAAAAAAGGTAAGTATTTAATAATTGTTAAATTGACAGACTTTTTGTTGTATACATGCGGTTATAATTCATTTTTAAAGTATACAAAATTCCCTTAATTTTTTACGTGTGTTTCGTTGATGCTTTTACATCTTAGTCTAACAAAAGAGAATAGAAAAAATACACAAAAAGCCTTGTTTTTGTCTTTTAAAATATTTTTTTCTAGTACGAGTTTGTTTTGGTTAAACACCGTTTTTAATATACAAAAAACAATATGAAATTTTAGTTAGTACAAAAAACACGACTTGTTTTGGTTTTAACTAGAATTATCTATCGATATTTTGCAATTTATTATGTTTTGCGTTATTTTTCCATTGTGTTTTTATCTTTTAAATTTTACAATTTGAAAAATTAAATAGATGTTTTGAGTATACAAAAAGTACTATCTACACGTAATATTGTTCTGATATTGCAGAGCTAATCAAAGTACTTTAGAAGTGCGCATACATAAGTTTTTGTTAATGTAAAATAAAAACTAGTTTTTGTAAATGTAAAATAAAAACTAGTTTTTTATAAAGCATATATTTAGTTTTTTTTTGACGTATATTCAACAAACCTGTATCAAAGTTGAGCAAAAAAACAAGATTTATTATATTTGAATCCTTATACATATGTAAGCCAAATTAAATAGCACAAATGAGCAATAAGATAGCACTTTAATTACTACCAAAATTATTTCAATGTGACAAAAATATATGCAGATTGTACGTGCTTTTTTTCACCAGCAACAAGCGATTATTAAAAGAATCATTCCCAGTATATATATAACTTCCAAAAATCATGGTCTTAATGGCATTATCTAATTCTTTCTAATTTATGCCTTTTTGTGTTAAAATATATATATATATATATATATATATTAAAAAATTTTTTAATATAAAAAGAAACATACTAGCCTCGTCTCTTGTTACCAAAGCAAACTGTAGCAATAATTGGCAGTAGTGTATACAAAATTAGAAATGTACTATTATAACTCTTTTTATACTAAAATCCATCAAAAATTTTAAGGATTATTGTAAATAAATGGTACGCTTAAATAATTTAAAAACATTTTCATGCAGCTGACCAGTTATATAAGAACGGTTTTAGAAAAGAAAAAAATTATTTTACTGATCTAAAAAATCATTGCATCGCCCCATTGTATTATGCATGCTACTAAAAGAAAAATGTGAAAAAAAATATTTTTACATCTAGAATTGCTATCATCCAGTGATTTTTTTCTCTTTTTAACAGTTATATAATTATGTTTATAATAGTTTTTAGGGATTGTTTTATCGTTCACAACTAATTTTAGTACGATATATAAACTTAAATCGCTGTACAAATTTTTTATTCCTGGTAAACCACTGTCAGGTGCCTCAAAGATTAATATAGGCGATTATGTTATTTACCATTAATTTTAAGTTCTGAACATTACCTATCAATTTTTTTTACCGTTAAACGTTCTCATTTCCATTAACAAAAAAACTAAACACTGACTTGTGTATAAAAACACATTATTTATATTATATTGTGCATATGTTTAACTTTTTACTCGTTTAAAGCTGTTTTATTAATAGATACTTAGATAGAGTATCCACGGGTTACTCTCTTGATGTAGTGGTCTATAAAGATGTGCAATGTGGTGTAGAACAGCCAAACTTTTAATTTGTTGTGCGGTTGAAAAATGTAAGTGTACAAAAACTCAATTTTTTCTATTGAATAGTCGGTAGTATGTGATAGCGAAAATAAAACACGTTTCATATATGGAATATTAAATCTATATTAGATATGTGGCATGTTTCCTAGTTATGTGTATATACACTTTTTATTGTGTAATATCCATTTCAGAGTATTTTTACAAATTACGGTATAGTTTATCCGTTTTCGTAGTAAAATAGATTCTTATAAAAGTTTTTAGAAACATTTGAAGCTTAAAAATTTACAGTTTTTTGCAAAATATGGTTTTAAATACACTCTATTTTTATGTGCACAATTAATTGTCTTTTTTAATAATATATTACGTAAATAATGTATACACAAAATTATTTTTATTAAAAAAACTTTATAAGTGAAAAATGCATCTTAAAAAAATGTGTATGATATTTTTTTAACCTGAAAGTAACAAAAATCTTATAAAAAAGCATAATTACAACAATCTTTTTGTTTGTGTAAATGCACAATGGTTTTTACGTATAAAAATAGTGTTTCGTATAAACATTCTTGCGTATTAAAATTCAAAACATACGTAACAAAGCCTTATAAGGGTTACAAAGCATTGTATCAAATGTTTGAAGGCCTTGTTTTACATTTATTTTGTATTTGTAATGTTGAGAGTAATATTTTTTTACAAAAAATAAACCATCCGTTCGTAAAATATGTATATTAAAACACATGATATTTTACACAGGACAAAAAACCACACTTCTTATACACTGTACAATAGCGATAATGTGTCCGTTTTTTTGGCTAAAAATTTAGCTGTAGGTAATTGTTTTTTTATGTTATCGAAAAATTGTAAGTTTTTCGCGACATGAAAAAAGGACACATTATCGCATAAATACGATACGTATACATTATGTCGCAGACAAGCCCTCTGTAAGCATTGGCTACAGATAAAAAACACATCATATAAAAAAAAATTGAAGACTATTTTATATTTCGTCTTTTCGCGCCCAATTTAACACTCGTTGCAAGATTATTATGGCCGTAACTATTTTAAAAATATTTTTGTTATTTGATAAAATCCTTTTATTGCTTTTTTTTGTCCATGTCTCTATTCGCTAAAATTATGTAAAAAAATCATGCTGTACATGTTATGAGCAACAAAGTTTATACAGAGGGTTTTGATTTCTGCAAATGCTGCTGTTTTTTAAAGGATACAACAAAAGAACCCCACTCAAATTTACGTGTTTGTTGAGCATCGTTTTACACCCAATATTTAAGACTTATACCTTTTTTTGGTAGATTTATTGTTGGTTTGTTTATGTGAGTCCGCCATTTTTATCCCTTTCGTAAGATATGCATACGAAATTTATTGTTTTCATCAATGAAAAACTTTTTTGTATATAAAATTTAAAACAGAAGTTATTAAAAAGCGATGATAACATTTTATAAAAACAATATTGTTGAAAATAACATTAAATGTATATAAAACTATAAAATAAACGTTTATATGTGTATTTTAACAAATTAATAAACAAAAAGCATGCAATTATACATGATAATTATCATGCGCTTTCTGAAAGCTTCATTTATACTGTTAACAAGAGAATAACTTTTTTAGATTTATAAATTTTTGCACTTTCCAAAATAACAATAAAATTAAAATAAAATATAGTTTTTAGACAAGGCAAGACGTATATATAAGTGATAAACCAAATAGGGTTACAAGAAACAACCCATTTTAACTGTACAGTATACGGTGTGCAGCAGCCTCACTTCCCGTTTTTGTTCTTTCGCGACCCGGGATCCCACACTTATCATACCTTTTTTTTGCGTTGATTACTGGTTGTCCGATCAAGAGCTACTCAACCAGCAATACAAGAACAAACGGCTAATGTGGCTACAGGCAACCCACCTGCTCGTCTACCATACGTCTACCTGCCCTTACCTTCGGTCATGCGGCATTTGTTTGCATATTACTACATTTAAGACCGTAAGGTGTGTTATTGGACAGTTTGCTTACCCCAATAATTGACACGCTCTCCGTGATTTTTCCCTAAAAGATTGTTAAACTCCCATCCAATTATTCGGCTATACAAACTCATAAATAAGGCTATACTAAAAAATATTTTTGGTTGTGATATTCTACAAATATTTCATTTTTTTAAAAAAAAAATGTATTTATTTATTTTTACTTGGATCTCTTTTTTATTTTAAGTTTATAAAATTAACGACGTATTTTTCTTTAAAATTACACTTTTTCTTTTAATAAACATAACAACAAACCTTTTTTTTATACACTACATTTTCTTAAAATACACATTTTTATAGTTTTTAACTTTATAATAAAAAATAATTTTACAAATAACAAATCCTTTTTATACTAGATACAGTTAATATAAATTACATTTCAGTAGATATAATTTTTGTATTTTTAACACTTGTATAAAATTCATTTCAGAGTAAATAATTGTTAAATTTCCTTAATAATAGAGAGCGTTTTTCTTAGTAGTAATTTAAATGAGTGTCTATAAATATTTTTTTTATCATATAAGTAATTACCCGAAAAAATATTTCTTACATTTTTATAATACAATGAGGGTATTCTGAATTATAAAGGTTTATTTGCCTGTCTTAATTTACTGAAAAACGCATACTTATTTATATTAAGTTTTTTCTATTACGTGATATATACATATATATTGGTGTTTTCATATAATACTCAATTTCTTGCAATACTTTTTTCCATTAAAAGACTTTTCTAAATATTTTATTGTGTACTTTAAACAATACATTTCGGTAAATAACTCACAGAAAATGTGCCACTGAAAAGTTACTGAAGATTGATTTACTTAATTTCATAAATGCATATTTATAAAACTGGTAATATTATAACAGTACCATCCTGATGCAAAATCTTTTAAGTATATGTTCTGTGCCGGATGCATACAATTAGCTTACTGGAAAGTGTTGAATATGGTCACTTACCGGGAACTTACTGCATTTTTGTTTGGTAACCGTAATTATATTAAGGGTAAAATAATCTTCCAGAAAAACACCCAATCTAAAAATGGCATTTAGAGAAAACTTAATACCGCGATATAAAAAGGGTATTTTTTTGCGAAATTAGCCAGTTTTGCAATATTTTTTTTTGCAAAAAAATAAATCTAAAACAGACTTTCTTTGTACATTCTTTGTTTTAATTTAAGCAGTTTTGGTTAAAAATATTTAAAAATAATTGATGTTCGTCTATTTTAGATAAAAAATAAATTTTATTTTTATGTTGTTATTCTAATCACTAACCATGCTTTTAATGCATACTTTGTCTTGATAATACTAAAAAACATCTACTTTTACTGTACTTTTAATAAGAGTGCAATAATTACATAATTATGACTTAAATACAAAAACGCAGATATAAAAAGTTACATATTTTTTAAACACATAATTTTGAAAAATTCATATTTTACTTTTTTTTCATATATATTTATTCTTATGCAACATACATTGATTTAGTTCTGTTTTTGTATTTTTATGATGCAAATTAGAATTCAGAGATATATATTGCACGTGATAATCAATAGATTACTAGCACTTACAATGGGTTAAAAAACGTCGTTATTGCGGTATTTACGTTTAATAACCAAAAAAATGTATTTTTATGTTTGTTTTTTTATATTTTTTTTAATAAATAAAGTTGTATCGAAAAAATTGCCCTATTCATCTTTACTTACGTACTGGTAAAACCGTTTAGACAAATGAGATGGGCATCCATGATAGATGTGAAAATAAAATTTGTACTTTACTCTTGTCAATACCAATGGAAGGTTTACTCTATCCACCCAAAAGTACCTTACAATTAAAGAGATAATACAACAAACAAACGTAATTTGCTTTTTTTAACCTGCGTTATTCATAAAGACGTGATATACATATTTAAAGTTTTTAACCTATATATATCTTATTTAGATAAATTTAAAAATACCTATAACGCTACCTACAAAAACAGATTACCCATATAATAAAAGATAAGACAAAGTAAACATCTTGTTTTCCATCTGCCAAATAACGATATAGAAAAAGTAACAGGTTTAGAACACCATATTTATACAAAAAAAACTTTCTGTTTTTTTCTGTAGTATATATTATTTAATTTCTATATTTTTTTATTACATGTACGCTTTCTATGTTAAGCGTTTATATATATTGTGTTTTTTTATGATCTATAGTAATTTGTATTATAGGCAAAAAAACCCGTTCTTTTGTTTGTTATTCCATATATAACAAAGTAAAACAAATATTAATTATTAGAATACGAAACGAAAATATCTGGTGTTTTTTTTGGGGTCCTCAAAATGCATTTGCAGCTACTTTTTTAGGTTAAACATAAATACACAGTAAAAATATAAAAAAAAATTAAAATAAATGAATATAATCATTGTGATAGGGCATCTTTGTACTATAATATGTTTTGTTACCCAAATAAAAAATAAAAATATTACCTTAATAAAATACAAAAAAAAAATATCTATTTCTTTTTACGACTAAAAAAAACAGTCCCAGCAACTCATGAATATTTTTTTAAAACAAACTTGACACTGTTAAAAAGCAAAATTTAAAAATCTGTATATTATAGCCTTGAGGAGAAATTGCAACTTAAACGTAAAATAACACGTCGATTTTACTTTGTATGGACATTCATAATCAAAAAAAAAATCATATAATAACAGATTTCTATAGACTTTTCCGTTATAAGTTTTCTATTAGTGTTATTACTGGGTAATAAATTCTGACATTATAATTCTAGAAATTTGAGGGGTAACGACTAAAAATTTAAATGCATAATAATTCGGCATTTACAATAGAACCCTGTTATTTATACTATTTATTTTGCCACCAGGGGATAAGGGAGTGCTATGGGTGCTGCAGCATCACCCTAAATTTTTTTCTTAACCGGAATTTAAGAAAGAATAAAAGTCAGCGGGGTGCTATCTTCAGTAAATAAAGACTGGTTGAAAAAATGTTTAATTAATTTGGTTTTCCCAGTAAAAAATATTTTTGCCAGATAAAATAATTTTCGTGTATAAACAAATCTAAAATTTTAACCACCCAACTTTTAAAAATCCTGGCTACGCCTCTGTCTGCCACTATTTATTTATTCTATATAGGTTTGCCGTACATATTAATTTTTTTTTAACTTTCTTGTAGAAGATTATATGAATTTATTTTTAAACAAATATATTTATACCAACTTTTTTTTTAACTTTTTATAAAAAATCTAATATTTTTTTTGGGCATATAAAGCACTAAAAAATCATGACATAATCCCTTTGTTCTTACTCTTGACATGATTTTTTTTTACTTAAATCATTTGATGTGTAAGTATTTATACTAACTATAATTTTGATAACATTCAGTTAATATAAAAAAAAATCCAGACTAGCGAAGAGTTTATATAAAATATAGACTTTGAATGTACACTTGGTTTAATTTATACGTTTGTCTTGTAAAAAGTAGTGAAATTGATTGCTTATTTATTTAATTAATTAATAATCCCATATATAATAGGTTATGATTTTAATATGGATACTCTGGGTATTTTACATAATTTGTTAAACTACTCTAGAGGTTACCAACCCGCTTATCGCGATGCACGTGTACCTTTTTTTGTTACTTTTTGTACTCACTGGCATTTTTTATTAATGAATAAATATCTGTATTGAAGTATTTTTAATCTTTCTTTGTTGGCTTTTGTTTCTGGAGTTTTATTATACTTTAAATGTTGTTTAATCGCGAAACCCAACATTTTAAGTATCTGAAAACAAATAATATGCAATATACTGCTAGTTCAAAAACGGTTCAATATATGATATGACTATCCCATGCTTGTATAACTAAAAAAAGATTAAAACCTTTTAAAACTATTTTGCATAATAATTTTTGCATTTATTTTATTTTATAAGTTGCAATAAGCAACTTTTATCGCATGAACTTCATCATCAATATCAATAATTTTTACAAGAAATATACATTTCAATTTTTAGAATCAAAAGTTCTATAAGTATAAACACAAGAATGGTATTTAAAGTTTGATAAACTAAAGATAAAAAAAACATCACGCATTGTATGCATAAATGTTTTATATATGCTATTTTTTGTACCCTGTCGTCTGACAAAGCTTAAATAACAATTTTTGTTATATGGATTATATAAAAATGCATCTGTATCTAGTTGTAATATGTATTAAACTAGAAAAAACCATACGAATCTTATTTTTCTTATTAATTTATCCTTCTCTTGGTTTTGCGCAACATGTTTATGCGTATGTAAAATATACGCATCTTAACTTTGTAAAAATATTACTTATCGCATTCATAATACTATAAGCACATATCAATTATGTTTTTTTCGCAAACGCAGTGTATAGTTTCGTATAAATGCTGCAGGTATGGTTAGTGTATTTTACTGATAGTTTTTTATGCAAATTGTTTTTTTTTATGATTTAAAAATAAATTTTCGGAATTTTTTCGATAAGAAATGCTATTATAGTTTCACAAAAAAAGGATTTAAAAAACTGCTACGTAAAAAATGTGGTATTTTTACACTAGCTAGCTGAATTAGGCAGTTATTGCGAGCTGTTTTTGTTGTAAATAATTTTAATTTACAAAAGTATCACAAAGGTTTTTATGTATAGAGATTTTTCGCAAAATCATATTATCAGTACACAACACAACTTTACAAAAAATAATAACAATTATAAATGCACCATTATACATTTAACACCCTGTAAGTAAAACACATATTTTTTCGTATATTGTTTGTTGTAAGATAAAAAGAATGATAATAGTTATGTTCAAACAGCAATGCTATCACGTCAGAAACTTTTTTGATTGTTTTTTTCAGGCTGGTTTTTACAGTAGCATTTATTACACCCCAGGTATTGCACAAATTTGGCCAATTTGGGGTAAAATGCCTCAGTTTATTGGCTTATTATGTAAAAAAAGGCATTTAAAACACGTAATGCCCCTTAAAATACTCATTAATACCACAGTAACTTTTATTTAAAATATAACTGAAAAAACACACTATAAGTTTCGTATATTTTGTTTTACCGGTGTTAAGTTCTAAAGATAAAAAATATATTTTTTTTGTCGTTACTTTTTCTCTTTCTTTTTTTCTTGTACTTTTTCTTTTCTTTTCG
>JAQFYM010004974.1:0-14220 GCA_034694785.1 Agrenia bidenticulata
AAAAACTAATCAGGCTCTGTGCTAACAACCTTTGAAAAGCTAATTCAATACATGCAGTAGATAAAAGGGTAATTCAATATATTTAAAGTGGCATGAAAAAGGGTTTAGCGCTGATAAGTCTCATTGCGTCAATAGATACATTGTAAATACATAGAAAAATATTTCTTATCTTTGAAAAATATGTAAATAGTTTTTTTTTTGTATTTTTATAATATTTATTGAAATTTCCGTTAGTCGGCTTTAAAAAATGTTTTTTAGTAAGAAACACGCTCAAAGACCAATGAACATTGGTATTTGATCGATCTTAACGTAAATACATTGCATTTTTTGCCTTCTTTTTTGCTTTTAAAACATTTATTGTCATGCGCACTTTTTTGTTTTAATTTTATTTTATTTTTGTTTTTAAAAAAAAAATACTTTTTAATTTTTTACTCTGGTAAAGACCGGAGTCTAACCCTCAAATATGACCATGTGAGTCTTTTTTTCTAATACAGGACGAAGATCTTTATTCGAGGTAAAACAGTAGTTTTTAGTACAAAAAATTTAACTTTTGCACAAAAGGAAACTTTGTAAGTTATTAATACAAAATCGCAGCATTTACTAAATTCAAATAAGGAAAAACGTCAAATATAGGTTGTCTACCATGGTGATCCAAGGTTTTTACGATTTTTTGTACTATTTTCTAGTCCGGGTTAACCCCGGGGTAAAATTTTTGTTATTTATTACAGTTCTATAAATGCGTGTATTAAAAAAACATTTATAAAAAATTTTCCATGAAAATAACCTTGTATTATTGTTGTAATGGTAAAAATGCGTGCTTTAGACTTATTGATATTTACACAGAAACCTTTTACGGGCATAAAAAAAACACAAAAAAATGATTCCGTGGAGAAATCAAATATAAGTATAAATCAGAAAAATAAGGTGTTGCTTTAAAAGGTAAACCATTACTAATTATCGAACACCTGTGTTTTTTTATACAGTTTAATGAAAAACTAAAATAATTACAGAGGGGGTTTGTAGAACGATTTAAATGTAAATAATCGATTGCCCCTTAAAAAAAAGGTTTTTTAACACTTGAGAGTATTGGTTACTTATTTATAGGGTAAGAAGGATGTCAAAAATATTTATTAACAGTTTTTTATCTGTTATTTGAAGCTAAAATATACCTTGCGCATAAAGTTACATAATTCTTTGACACGTTTAAGCTTTCATTATAGTTATATTGTAAGTAAATCTAATCGAAAGTTATAAACTACTAGTTTTTTTATAAATTAATCAAGTAATTTTGTAGTACACGACATCACCGGTTGTGTTTGATTTCATATATTACTAATAAATTTTTGCAATAGGCTAAAAAAGACCGGCGATGTTTCATATTTAGAGATCGTAATTATTGTTTAAGCATTTTTTAATATTTTTGTAAGGTTGTTCGTTTCAAGTAGCCTTTTGATACCAAGTTTACTAGTTTAGACTAAAACAGCTTTGTCATCATTATTCTTTGTGTTAATAAATCAAAGAAATTTTAATTATGTATTCGTTTGTGCATGTGTACTTACCCGTGGTATATATTTTTTTTAAATTGTGCAACCAGATAGTATTTGTATCATTTTTGGTTTTAAAAAAGAATTTTAAGTATTTTGAATATCGACACAACGTAAATTACGGTATTCTTACAGCTGTATAGTGCTATACTTTACACATTTTATACTTTTTTATGCTCGTTTTATAGTGCGTTAGATAAAAAAAATAGGTAAAAAAATATAAACTAAATAATACTAGTATTAATCAACATCAAAAGGTATCAGATGTTTTTCAATTTACATAATATTGTTGCACGTCTTATTCTGTGTTACATTGATTTTACACGGTATTTTTGAACCTCTGCTTTTAGGAAATTTCAGTTTTGTCAAAAAAAAGTTATCTTATTAACAAAAAAAACATATAAAATGAATGTGTATAAGATAACTTTTTTTTGTAGACGTGATAATTGTATAAATCCTGTTTTTATTGGTGAATTTTGCACATGTAACTTCTATACCTAGAAAAAAAAGTGTGAAAAAGAAAATCGTAGATAAAATGTATTAAAAACCGTGATTCGAAGTTATGCCTAATGTCAGTACTCGTTTTATTCGGTAGATTTTTATTTGCGTTTTAAATGTTTCTATATAAAAAGAAAATTAAGATTAAGACAATATAATTCCTTAGATAGGAAGGTCCATTATCTACAATAACGGCAACAATAAAGTTTTCCTTGTATAATATTTTATTTAGTAGTTTTGAAATTAATGAATCTAAGATCTCATAAATCAGGTTTATTTAAAATACGGCTTCCTAAAAAAGGGGTTCGAAATATGGATCTCGCAGGTGATAAACTACGCAATATATTAATAAAATGTATTTGACCTTACTTGTTTATGGCAATTTTTTTATATTGCAAACTTTTAGGAAATATAAAAATTTTTCATATTACGTCAGAATTTTTGATTCTAAATTAAATCACGCCCTTAAAACAACATTCCAACCGCAAAGCTTTTTCGCTATTTTTCTATTAAAAATTTATTACATAGAAAAAAAAAATCTTAAAAATATAAGCGTTTAAGAGAGTTATAAAAGACACCGCCATCATAAAAAATTATTTAGGCAATAGAAAATTCATCCATATAAAGTTTTTTTAAAATAAGCAGCCTCCAAGTTTTTTTTATCAAACATAATAACAGTATTAAATGTTATATAAAAGTAATCAATTTATTTAGGTCGTGTCGCAGCGCATTCTCATATAGCCATAAAATTCTTTTTGTGACTTTTACCCCAACAAAAAAAAAACCGAGTCCCCGGTGTTTAAAATAAGCAGAAAAATACCCGGGTTTTTCTACCCCGGGGTTTAGAGACCTCTACTCCAAATTATAGTAATGCATGTAATCAATATCAAAGGCGAAAAATGTTTTTTGTATATTTTTTAATTACAATAAGGCGTATTTTAAAAGCTTTTAAAAACGTTTTCTACTTGTAGACATATATACTTATTTGTTAATAATTCATTTAATATATTTAAAAAACGATAAGTATGTAAATGATATATAACGTATGTTCGAATCGTTTTTTAGAGTTCACATAAACGACTTTTTTTTCATTCGACTTATTGTAAAATTTAACATTATACATGGCTTTATAATTTTGTTTTGTTGGCCAAAGGACAAATGTCATTACTTTATATGCAATATATTTTTGCAGTTCTAATTTAGGCGCTGTTAATTTTTTTTACGCAAGCCACCATTTAATATTTAATATTTTTTACTTAAATTACTATTTTATGCAATCAGGTCAGTTTACATTGACACATCCGTACACAGCAAATATCTTTCTTCTTGGTTTTTACTTTTTTAAAGGTTTTGCATTTTTTTTGCATTTTTTAGCTTCATAAACAATTGGTAATAAGACGCAAAGTAAATTTTAATAAACGCATTTTTGTGAACTTCAAAATTAACAGAATTTGTACTTTTTAGAAAAAAAAAATCAGAATTGCAAAACAAACTGTAATTAATTTCTAGCTAATTTTTTTAGATATGCACTAATTACTTAGTTGGTTTGACATTTTATACATTTTTTTCCTTTTCATTCGTTTGATTCTACTTTCGAATATTAAATTAGATCATATAAAAATACTCAACACACTGGCAACAAGGGCTCAAAGAAAATCAAATATTAAAACCGGAGCATAGACACTTAGTTTTTGCATTATATTTATGAAAAGGTTAACATACTTTGGTTTTAATTTACTAACTATAGGTTTATATAATATTAAAATCTAAATTGTTTTTTTACAAAAGGGAAAAATAAAGCATAAATTCTAATTATAAATCGTTGATTGCCGATAGTATCTTTACTTACTTATAAAAAAGATAGATGCCTGTTTCTATTATTTTACTGCACATATTTTACAGAAAGTATTCTGCCTCTAAACTCTACAAATTTTACGACCCCTATTCTCAATTTTGCCTGATAGATATAACTTAGATTTATTATTTTCGGGTTTTTCCTCGACATCTTTATCTTACCATTTACTTTTTATTTTGATAATAAGTTTTTATTTGTGAAAATGTTTTTTTATATTATTTTATAAGAAAAATAGAGAAAACAGTATCTTAGGACACTAAGAAATACATAGTATAATTTTACAAAGTTTTTATCAGACTTTATATAAAAAGTTTATAAAGTTTGAAGTTTGTATCAAACTAAAATATAGCATTTTGATGCCTTAAAAGCTTTATTTTTTATATAAGACGAGAGTTTATCCATTCTGTTTCGTTTTCTAGTTGTATCCATTCATTTTTCTATCGTTCGTCAATAAAAAAACCTTATACCGCTTTACAGAGGCAATTATATCGATTACTATTTATCTTTTTGTAACTTTTTTTGTTGGACTATTTAAATTGGGGTTTTTTAAGTTTTGACAGATTTTTTTTTAAAAAGATTTTGCATCTTTTATTGCAATTATTTATGTTGGTTATATTTTATTTTGCTTGATATTTTCGTTTCGTTTGTTTTTGTTGTATTTTCCGCTGTTGTTTGCATGTTTTTGTGTTAAATAGCATGGCTATGCATTTTGGCTAAAACGGCATACGCGAAGTGCACTTGGACTAGTCAAGCAAATTTGGGCTGGGCTAAGTGAATTTGGACCAGCTCAAGTGAATTCCAAGACAAATGCATAGTTTTGGCTGAAATTTTAGTCAAGGTGTGTTCGGACTAGTCCAGGTGTTTTCTAAATCTACTTTTAACAATTGTCTAAAATCTTAGTCAAAGTGAATTTGGACCAGCCAAGTGAATTTGGCCTAAATAAACACTTTGACTGCAACATATATAAAAATTAATATTTATTTATACTCTATAATTGATACTCTAATAGGTGGCATGGAATATATAATATAATACTCTACTGTTTTCTTGTAATTTAAGCTTGTAAAATTTAGATAGAAAATTCAATTTGCAACAAGAAAAAAAAGCTGGCTACCAAGGGTTTAATTTTATTTCTAAGCTTAGTTTCATATTAATTTTTTAAAATCCGCTTTAGATATAGAATACAATAGTTATTCTCATTTTTAATCATAATTTTGGCTTTCTGAACGAATGTCCGCGGTATGCAGGAAAAAGTAAATGAAAGAAATTTTTCGTTCGCCAAAGGGTTTATCTTATTTCCGTATTGTAAGACACGCAGCCATAGTTCAAAGAAATATTGTGAAAGATGCCAAGTTATAATAAATAGAAAATGGTTGAAAAGCAGTTATAATTTTAGCATTAAAAAACAAATAAAGTTAACCAATTATATATACTTTCTGTTTTTGTACTATAGCTAAGATTTTTACTTATCGCCTGATCTAGCAATATGAGTTTTCATGGAAAAATTTATTATTTAAAAATCTTAAATATTAATATAAGACTTGAAACCTAATTCATCAATAACTTTGCCGCCCGAAACTACCAGAAAATATTATATCGATTATCTATATACTGGAATTTTGTAAATTTAATATACGCAGTGGATTTTTATTATTTTTATTATTTTTTCGTTGATATTACATATATAAACAATTAACATATTCTCCCAATACCAAAAGCACCTTGTGTAGCACATTTCAATTAAGAAGCGAAGTCATATTTTAAAAAGTGGTTCTTCAGAGTCAGAACGGATAGTGATAGAGAACGAATCTCTCCATAAGGTACACTATCCTCAATGGTGTCGTATTAAGCTAAGTCATATCAAAATAGGGTTAGGAATAAAGCCGACGTATTGCTGACATTTCATCATTAGAACAAAGGGGTAGAAAAAATAAAAATATAATCGAAAATGATCAAAAATTAAAATCTATAAATAAGAAAATAATCATGCTATATTAGATTTTACTTTGTTGTTTCAAGCCCAAGTAGATTGAATACTACTCTTTTTAAAAAATATGGATTAGATCATATCATATTCGTTTTAATTTAGTAAAGTTTTGACAAAATTTTCATTGTGTTTCTTCCAACGGAAAAAAAATAATCAAGGAACGTTTCTTGTTCATAAATATTTACAATAAAAGAAAATTTTCCATTCGAAAACCAATTTTAAACACGAAAAAATTCCATGGAATTGATATTTGTATTGGACTTTTTACCCAATTTCGACAAGAAAAATTTAATGTATAATTGATCGAAAACGCAAAACTACTAAAATATATGAATGTGACTCGTTTTATTCATTTTATTATTAATTCTAATAGCTTTATCTGATATTATCAAAGTTCCGTTTTACATATCATCAGGGGAACAAATACGGTATGGTAATATGAGCAGCCGATAGTTTTTTACCGACGCTAATGGCTATAATGGTAAGCAGTGATGGGGTCTTAAATTTTTGTCCAAGGGGGTGTCACGTCAAAAAAGTCTCCGGCCTGACAGAATCTGACCGGCAAGGAGCGCCCGGCCGGCAGGAGGTTCGAAAAACATATGGCCTCGTACCATATATGGCCATATCAATATGGCCATAATGGGGGAAAAATTTTCCATATAATTTCCATATAATATTTGTATGTGATACAACAAGTATCACTTTTTACATTAAAAAATAAAATCCTTCCATAAGTTATTTTATATGTGTTTCGGTATATGCATCTTTATTTCCATCTTTTACAATTTTTCGTAGATTTTCTAGCATATAAGATTCTTAAAAATTAGGATAACAAAATATTACATTCTATATTCTAAATTACGCAATGTATACATTATATAGCTAGAAATTATATATTATATTTTTTAGGAGTAAAATTAAAATAAAAAACCAGTGAACTGTAAATTTCTAATTTTTCCTCTAGAATGAGTGGGGGATAATTATGGGCACAAAAAAAGGACAAAATTCGAAAAAATCACAAAAAATAGACATAAATTGAATCAATTTTTTGAAAAACTGTAGTTTAGCCCCCCTCTATTTGGGGCGGAAAAAAGTTGCCTCAATTTAAGAAGAAGAGACAAGAAAATGATATTAATATTTCACAAATAAAGTGAATTTTAGAGTTCAATAATTAGCATTAAGACATTAAATCATATAAAATACTTTATTTGCTATAATGTTTTTCAATTGGATCTAAGTCGACGAGGGCTAATCTTAGTTTATTAGGGTTATGGTTAGGTTAATACGGTAAGAGTCAACAATAGGGTTTATTAGCAAAATATCACAGCTTTAATATGCACCTGTTTTTTTTTTATGCATTTTATTATTATAAAACTTGTCTTTTATGCAAATAATATGCCCAAAATTAGAGGGCGGGTGAAACTACAGTTTCACACAATTTTTAACAAAATTTTATCGGTTTGCAGTGGGCCTAAAATATTTTGTGCTTTTTTCGTGCCCATAATTCTCCGCCGAATGAGTAGCAAAAGTTTATCGTTTTGTATTTTAATAGCATTTATATTTAGTTTAACATTTATTAAAGTATAAAATGTAGTGCTCAAAAGATTCATAGCAAAATTTGTTGTGAAAGTAAACCTTTCCTAGTATATAATATATGCGAGGGTCAATATGCGATCAGATTGCACATTTTTACTACATATTCGCAATAATATTCGGTTTAAAGTGTTTTTAGTTTATACATACTGCGAATTAAGATCGTTTTCTATTTATTTATCATTATTGAACAGTTTTTTTTTATTCACATGTGTTAAAAAGCAAAGAAAAAAATAAAATTTAGGCGGTAACTATATACATCGAACAATCATAAATTTACCTATTTTTGTAATTGCACCTTTAGCATGCTCTTAATACATATTTTAGGGACGTACCATATTTTCCCATAATGGCCATAATGGGGGGAGTTCAAAAAGCATATCCCATAATATGGCCATACCATATTCGAACCCTCTGCCGGCCCGACACTATTCGACAGTCAAATAGTGTCCCCCTTAGCAGAAAGCGTCCCCCCGATAAATATGGGTGTTTGACACTTCTGTCATCCTGATAGTTTTACAGTGTGACAAAAACAATCATTTTGATTATATTATAAAAACTAGTTTCATTTTCTCTTCAATCTAATACGAAACAATAGAATTACATTTTAGAAAATTTGAATGTTTCAGAGAAAATTAAAAATAGATTAAACAACGAAATTTAAATAATAAAAAGCTACTAGTCTGAATTATTGATTATTTTATTTTACTGCTGAATTGTCCAGATCAAGAAAATTTCTTTTTGGAAATTGTACAAAACTGGTAAAAATATATAAAGCAAAAAAGATTTTGCATGTAAATAACACCGATAAAAATCTATCTAGATAACTTTTATAAAAATATTAACTTGAAATTTTAAAACTACTCAGTTAACATAAAAATGCTACTTTCTCTGTAAGTTTTTAATATTTTTGGGTCAATCTTGCCTTATGACAGCACACTAGTATATTAACAAAAATAAGTACGTAATATGCACATTAATTGCATTTAAAAGGCATTGGAATGAAGTACCGTTATGTTGTGATTTAATAAATACGTTTCCATTCTATATAGTTTCGGTTTTCTCACTCACTATAGAAATAACATTTTCACATGGTTAATACGCGGTGTTGTAGTCAGTTAATACATAATCAATACACTGTCAAAACTCTAATTGATTTGACTCAATATCAACCTGCTGGATCAATGATAAGACAATAAGTTGACATGATAAATATCTATCAGAAAGTATTGAAGAATTTATAAAATAAATAAACATGGTTAAAAAAGAATTTACGTTTTCTTCGTCTATTCCCGACTACCACAATGGCGACAGTACAAATTACTCAATTCTCCTACAGTGGCAATTTATCTGAAGACCTTCAACTTTTCGCGGATGGAATCTTACAATTTATAGCAATATACTCACTTTCTAGAGATAAGTATCAAATCTTTTGCGTTTTTCGCTAAAGGGTACAGCTAAAACTTGGATTCAAACAATGTCTGAAGACACATTGTTTGCAAAAATGGCTGAATTACCATATGAAGGTTTTCTGAAAAAGGCATGACTATATACTGTCTTCGTCAACTAAACAAGATATGCCTGTCACTCAGAGAAAATAGCATACTTGATTATTCAGATAAACTAAAACGGATTGCTTTTAAAGAAGAAATTGATGATAACTTTTTGATTGGAATGGGTTCTAGCAGCCTAAGTGAGTATTGGAGAGGTAAAATAAAAGCGGCACGTACTTCCGGAGGATCACTGGATTGGAATGAATTATACAAAATTTGCTGTATATACAAAGATTTACCACCGACCACAAGGCACAACATCGTGCAATCAAACCCCTAAGAAAAACTGTTTTGCTCATACGTCACATGATGTCGAAAATGTAAATGCAATCAGAACTAAAAAGTGGTGGGAACTTCATGAATCAGCTACACATAATACATCGGAATGTTATCTGATAAAACGACTTAAAAGTAGAAGAATTACAAAGAAGAAATCCACAAAAATTTCGCTGGACAAAAATGTGGACAAAATAAAGGACGACATAAACTACACGTTTTATATTTAAAACCCCAAAAAAGATCTTTTTACTATAGAATCAATATATAACCATCAAACAATAAAAACACTAACAGACAACGGCTCTGATGTAAATATCATAGATATAGCATTTTGTGTTGAACATGTACTTAAACATTGTAACACCACAATCAAAACGGCAAATGGCACGAATATGAAAATATATGGCAAGAAAAATATCACATTTGAGATTGATGACGACAGTATACAGACATTAAAGTAATTGTATCTAATCTGCAATACCAAAATCTCATCCTAGGAGCAGCATTTTTACACGAAAATAGTCATCTTTTATTTAAAAGACATGAAAAAAAAACTCCCCCTTAATACAACCCATACATATATGCACACTATTTTGCCACAGGAGAGTTTCAAGACGACAATAGCTTTTTCAACAATGATCAATTCAATGTTGGAAAAATAGGGAACACGAAACATATAAACCATCAGGTAAATAACTCACCAATTATAAGACCCATATACAGGTTAGAAAGCTGCTATAAGGAGGCGTTGAGAAACGAAATAGATACGCTACTAAGTAAGAACATAATACGATAGTCAAAAAGGTCATATAGAGCCCCAATAATGCTAGTTGAAAAACCAGATAAAACGATGAGACTGTGTATTGATTACAGGGCATTAAATTTGCAGACTGTACAAGATAGTTATTATATGCCTAACGTAGATATAAGTTTTAGAGACATTTAGAGGGGCCCACATATTTAGTATACTAGACGCAGAATCAGGGTACTACCAAATACCAATGAAAGAAGCAGATAAAATTAAAACCGCATTTGGGTGCAAATTTAAGCACTTTGCGTTTTTACGTATGTCCTTCTGGACTAGAAAATGCACCAGCTACTTTCTAGTGGTGTATGGATAGTTTCTTAAAAAATTAAATAAACGAGGGTTTTGTGTCAATAATTATAGACGACATATTCATATATTCGAAGTCATGAGTAACACACGGCTCATTACGCAGATGTGTTTTAAACCATAAAATCATCTGGCATGAAACTTAAAAGATCAAAGTGTATGCTTTATCAAACTGACTAAAAATTCTAGGCCACCTAGTATAAAGCAAAGGCATTCAAATTGATCCCTCCGCGTTAATGCTATTTCTGAATGCCAGATACCAAAAAAAATTCTCTTTTACCCTCATTCTTAGGACGCCGTATCATATTGTAGAAAGTTTAATAAAGACCTCGCTTAAATCTGCATCCCACTTTAAAAAGAAATAAAGAAGTATTAAAGGAAAGAAATCAGAAAAGTCACCCATAACTCCACTAATTTAGCAGCTTTCAATGATATAAAGAATGCATAGCCAAGAAGAACACGTTAACGCTGCCGGACTTTTGTAAAACCTTTATTTGAACCACACACGCTTCCGACATCCATCTAGGGGCCACTTTATCACAACAAGATAAACAAGGGGCAGAAGAAATAATTTCTTTCTTTAGTAAGACCTTAAGTGATACACAAAGACATTTTATCACGACTGAAAAAGAATTCTAGCTGATATTGACGCATTCGAAAGGTTTTGGCACAAACTTCTTGGTAGAAGATTTATATTAAAAACAGATCACAAGCCATTCAAATTTTGTTTTACGGATAAACATTTAAGCTCAGAAATAATAAGGCGGGCCATATATCCGCTGAAAAACTATTTTATAATACAATATGGACAAGGTAAATATGTTTACAGTGATATAATTAGCCGACCCAATGAAAAATACCACTCAAAAATACACCATATTAAAATTAGAAACCTAAACCATTTACAAAAGATTGAACTATCATGTACTTGATATAATATTATACATAGATATCTCCTGTTAACACGCCACTCGAGTTCAAATGTCATGAAAAAGCTGTTGTGATCAAATATAGTTGGCCTGGAATTACTAGGGATATTGATCGATATGTGAAAAATACGAAATATGCGCACTGTATACCACATCTAAAAAAAACCCGACACCTTTGGGCTTCAGACGTTAACGAACCTGACCAAAAATTGGGAATTGATCTTAAGGGACCATTGGAAACAGCGGAAGAGGGATACAAATATATTATTACATGTATTCTAAATTTACAAGGTATTTTTCTGCAATACCCATACAGTAAAAGAATTCTACATGTGTTGTAAATGGTATTAAAAGGATTTTAAATCAAAGAAAATGTACCCCCAAAGTAATAGTATCAGATAATGGCCTTGAATTGAAGAATGGGCAAAAAGAGATATTACAACAGAAATTAAATATAGTATAAATATGTTCTAGCCCATATAACCCTTAAACCAATGGGGCAATCGAGAGATGCCTTGGAACATGTATAAACAATCTTAAGAAGTTATCAAGCAACGGGGAAAAGGACTGGAAATGTGTATTAGATGACGCGGTACTAGCAATGAACATTTCTTACTGCAGGGCAATTAACGTTACTCCATTTGAGGCTGCCTTTGGATATCCATTTAAAAACTCAGTCGACGAGAAATATATTGCAAATTTTAAACTAAACTAAGATAAGTAATGACCCAGACATGCTACAAAAAAAAAAGATTCCATCTTGATAAATACAGAAAAACATACACCACCCCAACAGAATACAAAGTGCAATATAAAATAATAGATAAAGTCTGGTATCGCCATTAAAACAAAAGAAGAAAAAAATTTGGAGCCATATTGGGATATTAAGGCAAGAGTCGTGGCGGTCTAAGGTAGGGCCTGTAAGATACAAACAAGAAACGACAAAATAATTTAGGCAAGCCTTAATCATATTCAACCAAGGTACTGAATCTTAATACGGAAGAGTGTCGTAGTCATTTAATTTGAATCAATGACCTGTTAAAACTCTGATTGATTTGACACAATATTAATCTGCTGGATCAATCATAAGACAATAAGTTGACATGATAAACATTTATCAAAAAGTATTTAAGAATTTATGAAATAAATAAACATGATTAAAAAAGGTTTTACGTCTTCTTTGTCTAGTCCCCGACCTACCACACAAGGATTCACAAAACGAATGGATTGAATTTTATAGGTTTACATAGGGTTGTGACCGATTCCAAAAAACCTAAAAAACCCGGTTTTTTGGATTTGCATGTGGTCGGGTTTTTTGAGTTTAAATTTTGTGATAATTTTTGTTGTATTTTTTAACCATTCTTGTATTTTATTTTTAATTATACCAGCCGTTCCATGGTAAGGCGTAAATCTACAATTTTAAGTCAGTTAGGCACTAAGTATGAGCTAATAGATAATGAACGACGCAAAAATGCGTATCGCAGACTATATATACGCAAATTGAAGTTTCAAATACAACAAAAAAAACTATTACTATAAAATTACTATATGGTGTTTCTTTTTTTGAAAAACAGTTCTACTACTGCGTTCAAAAAAGCGACAAGTTGGATAAAATACAGTGTTGACAGTCAAAGTACATTTATTCAAAAAACAACTGCTGTTTACGGTAACAGTTACCTCCATTGTACAAAAAAATAATACAAAAAAGCCGATTATAATGCATACAAACCAAACTTTACAAAAAAACCTTTAACCCGTACAAACTCGGACAGTCCGCAAAAACCCAAACGACCCGTATCGGTTTAAAAAACCAGGTTTTTTACAACCCTATGTTTGCAAAAAAAATAGATTTTGTTAAAACATAATATAATATAAAAAAAAAAATTATAACACTGAGTTAATATACAACCCAAACTTTACATAAATTAACTAAAATATTTTAGTCCAAATAAATTTTTTTTGATACGCTTTCCATTTCTTATTACAACTGTATGAGTCGCAATAAAAAAATCATTTTTTTTGTTGGAAGATGTCTTCAACTAACCTAAAAACCAAAGTTTAATATTTTAATAAAATTTGTTTATTTCTTTGAATTTTGCTTGAAATTAAAAAGTTAAATATAAACATAAAAAATAATTCCATGTGATTTGCAGAGCGGGAGATTTTGATTTTATATTTTAGACCTAGATACGAACTTTTTGAAAAATTAATTTTTAAAACATCCATAGTTGTCGAAGCCTTCTAATCATTACCACCGTCTTTTAAAAATAAAGCCGCCGAATTATAATTTACCAGGGGAATAACATACAAACAAATCAAATTTTTTATTGGTTTGCTCCATATTGGCACAATTTTTATTTATGCTTAGATAAAAATAGACCAATAATCTTATTAGTTAAAATGTAGCAAAAAACATTGTGTTTTTAACTAAATTAAACCTTTATTAAATTTGACATGTAAATTTTGCTACAAAAATCTTATTTTTGCCTTTTAAAGCTTTGTATTTTAAACCAACGGTTCCACTGCTCAATTTTTATATAATGTAAAAAAAGATTCATTGAAATTGTAGAATTGATTTTTTGACACCAAAACTACTGCTGTAAAATAATAAACCTTTAATTGTGGCAGCATCTAAATTTTGCATAAGAAAGCTTTTAAATCATATGTTAATTTTACCGCAAATTTTTTTTGCTTACCCAGGCTTGCAGAAGTGTACAAGAAAAAAAATCCGATTTTTTTATTTTTAGTTGATAATCAGAAAACTTGTTTTTTTTTTGTTCTGATTGTTCTTTTTGCTACGACCTTATTTGTCGTACGCAAATCCTGTTTCTATAATTCTTTTTGTAAAAAAAATAATTGAAATTGTTG
>JAQFYM010004975.1:0-14217 GCA_034694785.1 Agrenia bidenticulata
TTTCGATATTAATACAAAGTTTTGCTTTTTTACGCTGTTTTTTTTTATATTTTTTTGTAATTATTGTTCCTATAAAAAATTTAACACCTAGCATATACACACAAATACACACATATATGTTTTTTCGTTAATCATAAGCAAAAATCAAGCGACGAAAAAAGAGATGTGAACTTATTCTCAATACATTAGCATATTATAACAGGAAACCATCCTTTTTATTTAAGAATAATTCTTTACATTATAAAAAAATACGAATACAAAAATATATACTTATTGTTATAAGTAACACTATTAATATAAAAAATATGGATTGTCGGCTTATAAAATAAATTTTTTCGCCCGCTTTTTTACCGAACCAGATGAAAAAATTACACTACCTAAGTGTTTAATCTTTGCTAAACTAAATTTAGATGATGATCGTTGGGCTTATATAGAGGTAAGCGTTAGATATCTATGGCATTATTACAAGGAATTTATCTAGCCTGTGTTTCCCCTTTTATTTATATTATATTTTTTCTAATGATAAAAATCTAAAAGAAAATATATATTTTCTATTTTAGTACTGTATAAATAAAATGTTTTACCGAGTAAATTGTATTAGTGCATAATTTTTAAGTATGATTACGATTTTTAAAACAGTAATATTATATTTATAAACATATTGTGAACAAAAAAAATACATGTAAAGAAAGTGCTTAATAATATATGCATTTAAATATATATTAAGGGTTTTTTAATAGAAGTAAATTGAAAAATTAGTATATTTTACTTTTAAAACATTTTTTGGTTTTGTGGCATCAATTCACTTACTATAAGTTGTGTTTATTATCCATGCCATCTAACAGTTGTATGATGCGAGATAAAATGCATAGTTTGGCACAAAAACAAGCCATAAGAAATTTACACATCATATTATATCAACAAATATTGATGTTTTTAGATTTTTGCAATCTTAAGATAGTATACTCTTTCAAACTATGAATTAATGTATTCTTTAAAACTTTCCGCTACTCTATTATGCGACAAAAAGAACAATAAAAGATGGCTATTCGCATATATACATGGAAAATTTTACAAATAAGCGTTCTTTTTTTTGCATAAATCTGTGCGTTTTCTCTTTAACAAAAACGGTTATACATATATGATTAAACATGTCTAGCTAACTAGGTATAGAAATCACAGAAATTACGTTTTTATAAATTTTCTTGATATGCTGTGTATGCTAACAAAAAAACCTGCTTTTACCACATTTTTTTATATGAAAAATATTATTGTGATTTTCAAAAAGAATTACTTACAAAGTAGATGTTGCTAAAACACAATAAATTAGAGAACTATGTACTGCTAAGTTTTATGTGTAAGTTAAATTTTATGAATTCTTTATAATAATGCTTCTGCGATGTTTTTGGTAAATAGATAAGATTTTATTAATATAGTCACATTCTGTTTCAAAGAACAAAGCGTACCACAATTTTACAGTAAAACTTATAAATAACATTAATACCCAAAAATACTTTTATTTAATAATCAAATTTATTTAAACGCTATAATTTTGAATACAAAATTCGAATCAAAGCCAAATTACTGATTTGTGCCAAAAAAATACAAAAAACCGACGGACCTGGCATTCCAGCTGGAAAGTCCGGGATTTACAAACAAGAACAGGTTTGATTTTTTCATTTCGGGTCCGGCCGGCTTTCCGTACCGAAAAGCCGGACTGAGTCCGGTTCCGTTTTTAGCCCTAGAGACAATCCATTATTTTTTTTATTTTCTTTTCCTGTTATATTTTTAAAATTTGTCACTGTATTTTTTTTTCCTTAAATTAGTTCATAAAAGCATTTTCCAGCCATTTTTTATAACCAAAAAAGTCTTTATTGGGATTTTTTGGTGGGTATTCGCTATAGAGATTTTGTTTTTCTGAACATAAAAAAAATCTATCCGGTGATAATTTCTACTAAGTTTTTTTATGGCGTATCTTTTACTAGAAATCCTCTACAATGATTTTATGGCCCGCGGCTTTAAATGCGTTGTTGCTATAAATACGATTTGTCGTACAAAATACTTTTATATCCTAAAAGAGTTTAATTGTTCGAATCGAACATGTTTGTTTGTAATTACACAACTCAAACGCAGAAAAAACAAACTTGTTTTTTAAAAACCCTAGTAGCCCTATTCTTCTCGGTTGAATTACAATATTTTTAAAATATGAACGTAGAAATTAAAAAAGAAAAAATTATAATTTCTTACTTTTTAATGAATCCACTAACAAAAAAAAAACGTCATTACTGCTTAACTAATATACAGTCCAATCTCGTTTTGATTGTTTTTCGGTTAACCAAAACTTTTATAAACCGGTAGTTTTTCTACTTTTTTAAGCACATTTTTGCGCACTTTAAAAGCATATATATAGTGTTTTAATTACAAAAAGTCAACTTAGGTATACTATTTTCGGCGTCTGTTGTTTTCAGTTTATATGCAAAAGTCTAGCAATATTTTTAATGGTATATTTTAGTCAGATTCATACAAAAAAGTCACACGCAAACAAAACACACTATCTTTTTGTCTATACTACATAAGAACTTAAATATGTTAAACAACTTTATAAAAAAAGAAAGATTTTTAAGTAGGTTTTATAGATTATCAAAAACCAAAAGAAAGTTTTGTTATTGAAACAAGTCTAGTGACATAAAAATTTTGCACATAAAATAAAATCGGGCTTTATTGCAAAATTTATCACCACCCATCCATTATCCAGTTTTTCGTTTTTCCGGTACAAATTCAGATTTTTCGGTCCCGACCCTACCGGATAAATGCGGTGCGACGTAAATTTATTTTGAAGTCGCTGGCTATTATACTCGTTAACAGGTGAAGTTTCACGTTCAATCTCATAAAGTTAAATAAAAAAAAGAACATTTAATTTGTAAAGAATACACATGATTATATTATTTACCATAGCAATAACAATACTATTCATGGTCTTCACCAGCACTACAGTGTTCTGTCCACAAAATACGTACGCATCCAAAACAAAAAACGCTAAAAAAAGAAAATTAAAAAAAAGTACGAAATGTTTGATTATAATACGTAATTAATATAATACTGCGCATTATATTCAAGATATTTTACGACATTTTTAGGCATAAAAAACGATTGGTTTTAAAAATACAAATTATAAAAGTATAGACCTGATATTTATAGCACCGATAATAACGCTAATTATATAAATTCTTATTTATTTTCAAGGAGCTTATATTAATGCACAAAAAGTATACTCTATATATTAAATGAAGCAGTTACTACACTTAATAAATTAAAAACTAGATAAAAAATATTATAGTTACATTTATATAAAAAATTTGCGTAAGGTAAAAAAAAGAAACATGAAGTTGAAATAACAAAAACTGATCGAATACGTGTACTTATGATACGTTCGTCTTTTGCACACACATTCGTCGTATTTTATGTAAATTTTGGTTTGCCATGTGTATTACGAGAATAAGGAAGTCAAAAAAAATGTAAAAATTTATTTGAACTGTTCGAAAGTAGAACCAATACGTACGATATTCGCCTAAAAGCTGTACCGTTCTATAAATGAAAAAAATACGATCGGGTCATTATCGCGGTAACACAGACGGCCTTAAGTCAGGGGGGCGTACCTCGGGGGTCCTCTTTTACTATTTTTTGTGTAAATGTAATAAAAATCATGACAAAATAAAAACAATAAAAGAACCTCTTTTTAAAACTTTACTATATGTTTATTAGCCTCAATACTTCTACGTAAAACAATTTTTACGCCAAGATTTACCGCTTTCAAACGCTTTAAATTTACATTTAGGTGTGTATGCGCAAATTTACACTACAATATTTTTACGAGCACTATTTTATTTACTAAAAATCAATTTTTATGGGTAAGTCTAAATTTTTTTGCAATAATCATGATCATTTAATTATCTTTAAAACTTAATGAGATTATTTAATTTGTGCGCGTAAAAACAATTAAACACCACAACCTAGAAAATTGTATAAAAAATATATTTTATTTGTGCATTTAATAACTAGCGCAACATTTAAGATTTAAACAAAAGAATTGTTATAAAAGAAGTAAAATTTAACTTCTGTTATAGCGGGAGGTATACAAATTGAATGCCTGGTTATGCTATAGAAAAATCTATTTAACACTAAAAATAACAGTTTAGTTTATTGACCTCATATCGTAAACCCGGTTTGCTGCTTTTTTGCGTAAGAACAGCGATAGTTTACTAGACAAACGCTTATATTAAGTTTTTTGAGACGTACAGGGTAAATGAAAAATTAAAAGTTTTGTTAGCGTGACATTATTTAAGTTTACAGATATTTTAATTGTACAAAAATATAATATACATGATTTGAATTCACATTATACTAAATCTACAAAGTGCATAAAATATCTGTAGTATAGTGTAAAAAAGTGGCAGCTTTGGCACTCATAATATAGACAGTAAAATGGCTTGTCTATATGGTAAAAACCACTTATAAAAGTATTTAAGCATAAAACATAACAAAAATTATTATATTTCTCAGCGACAACAGTAAATACTAGCATCAAAAATACATGCTTTGTGTTTCTTTTATATGATAATATGCACAGTATTGCACAAGCTGGCTTGAATATTTTTTCTATTTAGTTGTTTTAAATGTGATAAACATATTGTTGGTTTCAACCCATATGTTTTTTATATGCGTGTATCGGAACTTTTATTGATACTTTCCGGTCTTTTTTGTGTATTTATTAAGATTATTTCTTTTGGTTTTTTATGAAGATTGGTTTTTAGATATCATACTTGATGCTCGTAAAATACAATATAATGATACAAATACAAAACGGCTGCGTAATTGTGACGGAAAGCAAAAGATGTTTTTTTGCAAAAATAAACGTCAAAAATCATGAATTTTATATTCAAATGAAAAAAACACGGTATAATTAATAATATTATTTTCTTATAAACCTATTTGGAAGCTAAAATTAAATAGGCTTACATAAATTTGTTTAAAAATATATAGAACATATTATACAAAGCTTCTTATGTTGTTTTATCGTTTTTTTACTGTAACTTAGCACTAAATATTTATATTCAGACTCAATAATATTTAAATTCAAACACTTTTTTATACAAATATATCTCCTGGAAATAATATTAAATCGTTGTTACATTGTATCAATATTTAATTTTATAAATTATGTGCAAATAATAAGAGAAATTTTATTGTAGATCAACTTTAACATTCTTAGTTCTTTCTATGATGTTTTCTAGCTAGTTTGTAAAACGGCTAATCAATACTTTTTTTAACAAAAAATATTTATAGAGTCTAACAAATCGCTGTTGTTCTTTTTACGATAATACCGTTTGATGCAACGCACGATTTTTTGTCGTGTATAAAATATTACCATAACGGCTATGTCATTCTTTACTATGTAAAAAAGTGTCTTAATTGCAATTTCTATATATCAGTTGTTGCGCTCTAAAAAGACCGTGCTTACATAACGTCCTTAGTAAAAATCATAGATATGATCTAACTTTTTTGCATTATAAAAACAATCAATGCTTTTTATCTACAATTAAAACAGTAAACTAGCAGTAATATTTTGTTCTTATTTGATATCAATAAATATTTAAAAAAAAGAAAAATTTTAAAATCGCGTTATATTAATTTTTTTAAGATGCATTGGCTTAAACAATATTATTTTGTACTAAAAGATTTGTATATATAAAAAACACAAAAAAAGTATGATAACATAGCTAAAAAGCAAAAAAAAATGTTCGTTTACTTATTTTACGCAATGCAAAAAATGACTATACGCACCATTGATAAAAGTGCCACTATGGCATTTTTTATACAAAAAAAAACGTAAAATTTTATATGTTTATCATTTAACACCGTTTTTTTTTGTTGGTCATTCTCTTTGGAAAAATTTGACTTGACGGCCCCTTATTTTTTAGAATCTTGAGTTCTGGCTACGTGCCTGCCAAGCAAAACTATGTAAAAAATATCAAAGCATTTTTTAGATGGTTGTATATACGATATTATGCTAAAAATGTCGCATAAACAAACGCAAATTTTATATTTAACATGTATGAAGTTTTGTAAAAATGCATTTTTTATAAGGTGTGTTGTACATTAATATTATATTTTTGCAAGTAATTTATATATAATTTTTTTCCATTATATTCATTTTCGCAGGCTTATCATATTTTTACAAAAATTCAATTGTGGAATATCTTTTTTGTTATTTTTTAGTTTTTAATATTACATTGCAGCATTTAAATACAGTAAAATACAATGTTTTGTCTACTGGATATCTGCATAAGAGCCGATAAACCTGACCAAACCGGACCAACTTGCACCCCGGTCCGGTTTTCTTTTTACTTAATAAAGGCGAAAAACAGTTGCCTAACGATACAGAATTTTGCGTTTTATATAAGATATTTACTACTTACATATTGCTTTTTTATGTTTTTCTGCAGATAAACGTATCCTCATGTGTTTTTGCCTTAAAAACGCTGTAATATATGTCTAGTAAAAAGATTGTAAATAAAAGATTTTTAATGTTCGTATATAAGTCTAATTCCATGTCTATTACAAGGGCAAGGTTATTTTGGTTCGAACGAGTTATATCTTTTTAATTATTTATAAATGTTAGCAAATATAAAAACAGCGCAAAAAAAATCGTATTTTCTACCTTTTTACATACGAACTAAGTTATTTTAGATTGCTAGACTTGGCGCTTTTTTTTTGCTGAATCTATACCGTGACTGGAACAGAGAATGTGCTTTCGTTTAAACTTTAGTTTTTATGAGGCATGTGGTTTTTTTTTTGTATAATCAAATCTTATAATTGCTTTTATTTTTTAAAACAAATACATAAATGAGTTTAAAAACAATTTTTACAAAAATATGAAAAAACTTATATACTGTCTTAAAAGCGTATTCCCTTTTTGTGAAAAAACCTAATGCAAAAATATGCCTAATTTAAGTATACAGAATTTTGTATTATACTTACTAATTCGTAAGGAAAGAAAATGCTTGCCAACTGTGACTAAACGGAGTTTCATTCTAATAAATTGTAAAGTGACTTGAAGTTTAAAATTTATATATATAATGCAACTCTGCGTTCTCTTAAAGAAAAGCGGAGACGACCCCACCCTCTAAAAAATGTGTCCGTCTAAATTACGACTTTTTTTAAGCAGTGATTTTGTTTTTAAGACAAGGAAATCAAAAAAATCCAAGTCGATGTATATAAAAAAAATTGGGTATTTTTTTTATTACTAAAAATACGATTTTAATGTCTTTTATAAAAATTTAGACTAAACTTCCTCTTCAGAAGTTCCATGTTAAGCCATTAACTTCAGGCCATTTTATAGCACGTTGTTATTTTATCTACATGTTGTTAATCTTTTGGCTCGGTCATTGATTCCGGTCTGTTCCGTCCACGTTTAAAAACTTTTTTGTTGTTTTATTTGGTACGTTTTGGTCCGGTCTGATTCAGACTTCTTCCATATACCCTCTCCCAAAAAAAACATAAAACACGCGGCCATTATTTCGTAATTTGGTAATGTTTTAAAAACTTTACTTGTCATGATAGCATTTTAACCAATGTAGAATTAATATGGGTTTTCTGTTTTTTACATCGTAAAAATTAGGACTACAGGCAAACCTCTAAATAATAAAACCCCTATATAATGGAACCCCTATATAATATAATTCATTTATTTAAATTTATTAAAAACACTTTATTCGTAAAAAATACTGCTCAAAAATAGTATTTAAAGACTGCACTATGCACATATATCTATAATACATTTTCGTGTAGTGCATAAATTTAAAATTAGTAGTTAATATTGTTCGTTGTTATAATTTTTAGTTTTTCTCATACCCCCATGATTCTTTGATATTGTATTAGAGTATTTCCCGCCTAAAAAAATGTAAACCCACCCCTTTAATTTATTGTAAGAAAAAGAAAATCAGTAAGAAAAAAAGGATAAGAAGGCATACATAGAACAAGACCTAGTAATTCAAGATAACAAAATATTTGCTGCTTAAAATAAAATATTTTTTCATATGTTTATAATATTTTATTGATAAAGAAAATATTCTTGCAGATATTCAACCAAACATTGCACTCAAAAGATAAAAACCACAAAAATACTTGACAAAAATGACATTATTCTTTAATTTATAAGAGTGTGCAACGATTCTAATGTTCCCATATTATTTTTATTATTAAAACACGAAGCGATAGATTTTGCTCAGTCTCAAAACAATATTGATTTAAAAGCAATTAATGGATGAATCGACAGGTTTAAAAAGAGGTGTGATCTACACACTAAACCTTTTTATGGAGAAGCAGCTTCTGCTGATACAAACGCCGCTTATTCATATTTTGCATCTTATAAATGTTTTTATTGACGGATATAGTGTGCTAACTTCATAATATTGACAAAACTGGATTTCAAAAAAGTAACTGCAAATAAAACAGTAGCAAAAAAAAAAAAGAGTAAAAAAGGTACTAAATTATCGAAAGAAAGAATGAAAGTAGCTTTTATTGTGAGTGCAAGTGGGCAAAAAGAGCCACTTATTATAGGTAAAAGACAAGCCCCTAGATGTCTGAAAAATATGAATATAAGTCTTATAAATTTAAAATACTTTATGAACGAAAATTCCTGGATGACCGTGTTATATTAAGTAAAATAATGATTAAATGGGACGAAAGACTCATATTATAAAAAAGACAAATTTTGTTATTAATGGATAATGCTGCCACTCATAATATCGCCCCCAAGTAATATAAAATTCGCATTCTTGCCTCCATACACCACGTTAATAATTCAACCTCTTGACCAAGGGATAATAAGCTCGTTCGAGGCCTGTATAAGAATTTCTATTTAATTAAGATTATCAATCAGTTTTAAGAAGAACAATTATAATTCTGCAACGATAGTGATATCCTGTCACTGCTTCTAATATATTTCACCTGCATGGGATACTGTGAAAACCTCAACTGTAGTATTTTTTTATTATATTAAGTGTTTCATATCAAGTGGATAATAATGTTACAACCAATTTACATGTCAATTTGGATCCAATAATTTCTGAGATGAAGGTTCTGCTAATAATAACCAATCAAAAATGCACAAATAAATTTTTAAAGTCTTTATGTGAGGTAATTGATGGTTTGGGGTATGCTGTATTTGAAATAAGACTAAAGAGCCAGACGTGGTTTGAATATAGGAGAAAACCCTATTAATACTTCCTATGAAGCATTAAAAGAATGCAGGAAGCAGTTTACTAAGAAAAGACTCAGGTATGTGAAATTTTCCAAAGATGCTTTATGATTTTATTCCTCTAAAACAGAAAATGAAAGAATGAATTCACAAAAGGACGTTAAAATAAAAAAAAAGCCACTTTAATTTTTTGACTTGTTGTTCGTCATTACTTTCTGCGTTTATAATTGCGATCCCTCCTTAATAATAGAATAAAACATAAAAGGGGTAACTATGATATAAACTTTCTCTTTTTTTCTCTCATATATAAGGGGTTTTACTGTATATACAAATCACAAATATCTGGGTTGTAGAATTTATAGATATGGTTTTTGTTTTTTTTCTGTAAAATAAACATTGAAAAACTATAGTTTTTAATTTTCAAGTGGTTTGTATATCCAGTGAACTCTAGGTATTTTTACCCTGTAAAAATACAACCCAAAAAAACGCATATTAGTCTGCAAGTAAATCAAGATAAGCGTGAGCATATAAATACAGAAATCAAAAATTAATAATTTTTTACTACCCGTTTTGCGATTTTGACTAACTTTTTTCTATATCACTATATGTATAATTTATAACTGTCATCTTATTTATATTTTAAAAACCGACTCGCCTCCCAAACTATATATTGCTTGCTTGTATCCCAAATGCAATAACAACCGTACGCCTGCACAGCATGCAGATATTTTGCTCAAGGAGGTTGGGGTCGTAAAAAGTGCGTCTTTTCAGAATAAAGCTTAAGGGCCAGCAGACAAAAAAACCTGCAGAACGTATAACAATTTAGTAAGTTCAGGCCACAAAATTTTTTTTGACCAGCCATGAAGCAAATTAGAATGTTAGCTCTGGTTGTAACCCCCTACTTTCACACAAAAAATTTTTGCGCCTAAATTTAAGGGAAGGGGGCTTAAAATTAACAGCTAAACTTGCAACAAAACCAAATTTAAAAAATGGAGTTCATAAAAAATTTGTTAAATTTATTTTAAAAAAAATAAGATTTTAGTAGCATTACTTTTTTTTTTACTCTTTTAGATTGTATACCCCAAACCAAATCTGGCTATTCTACTGCTGCATACTTTTTTTTGCTGGTAGTATACTACATTATATTTTAAATTAGCATAGTTTACAGAATCTTTCATTTCCTTTATTGCAAAACAGGTAACAAATATATTTTATAACGAGCAAAGGAGACATAATTACCGGTTTTTATACCCAAAAAAAAAAATTATAAAGCAGTTGCGTACAAGCGCTTATTCGTCTCCTTTACTGTTTGCATTTCTTGCAATAGTAACTACAAATTTTTATTTATCTGTAAAAACGAAATTTTTACATGTGTATGCTGGATGTGGATGCCAGAAATTCCGGTACAGAGCGAGTTGTAAAAAACTTTGCGTTTGTAGTCTTAAGACATCTTGCACTGAAGGCGAGAATTTTTGTCGTTTTAGTAAAAAGTGGCGGATTTAATTGTTTTATATACGCAAAACAGTAACAAAAATTAATATATTACACTACAATTTTATGTTTTTGTTTCCAACAATACAACTATTTATAATTTAACAATATTTTTTATTATTGTACCTACAACGAAGAAGTCAAATCAGTAAAATGAAAAATAATTTTTCTGTTATATATCATGCATATATAAATTAAAATATTGTTTTTCTATAACTTTTTTATATTTTACTATACCAAACACATTTTTTACATCGAAAAATTTGTTAAAATACCACCAGCTGCTTTTTTAACAATAGTACATCCATCTAAGCGGTTTTTGTAGATAAAAAATCTTTTTTGATTGGTTAAATACAAAATTTCGACCTAAAAAAAGGTCTTTGCAATTTCTATGCAGTAAATTTGCATTATAAAAGTCAAAATCAGCTCATAAATAATAATTTTGCAATTTATTGCCCAAAAGATGTTTTTTTTATATTCTGAATATACAATATAAGGCAAGTATTTTCCAAGAATAATTAAAAACATTTTATTTCTTTTGTGGAAATATATTTTTTGTTAGCTTGGAAAAAAACAAAACCATGAACAATATAATAATTACAATCACTGGTAGAAAAATGTAATAATTTTAATTTTTTTATTGCAAAACATCAAATAACAACGATTTATAATATTGTGCAATAAAAATTGAAGTTTAGGTTGCTACGAACCACTCCTACGTTAACCTTAACCCACAAACCGAAACCTTAGTTAAATATCTAAATATGACAAATTTTACTAATATCTTGTCGTTTTTGTGGCTCATGAAGTTTTCTGTGTATTTATTTTGGGCTCTGATTGTACTTTCTCATACAATTATAGCATTATATAATTCAATATTTGACTTTTTTTATCTTATAAAAAGCAGTTAAAGATGATGGTTGTCAACTTAAATTTGCAGAAAAAGCCTTTTTTCCCATATTTTTTTGTAAAGGCATACAAATATAGTTTATTAAGTATTAAAGGTTAAAGGTTACTCAATGTCACTTTTATCTTTGTAGTAAGTTTTTATATGAGTTTTGCCATAAAAGTACTAATTTTTAAAAAAATTATGCGCTGGAATTTAAAATTATATATTGTGTAACCATGTCACATCTTATCTTTAATAAGAATTTGTTTTTTATATATTTTTCATATATTTTTTGCAACGTAAAATACCACACTTCAGACACGATGCCTTGCGACGCCCCTAACCGAGTTGCGGAAAACTAGCCCTGAGATCAGTTGTTTTCCGCATATTTGTAGTAGGGTTCCGGACCCGGACCCGGATATTTATCTTAATTAAGTATGCATCCGACACGGATACCAAATCCTTACGACATCATAAAAGTATAACAGATTACACTTAAATAGTATAACAACGTTTTAACTTTATTTTTAAAATTTTCATTTTGGTTATCAAAAAGTATGGGCAATGAAAAAAACATCTCAAACATATTATAAAATGACTATTATGCGCAACCGGTTATGATTTTGCTGCGGAAAGGGGTCATTAATTACAATGAATATTTTTCTGCGTATAGTATTTTTTTCTGGTATTTTTTTTGCTGTAAAATTGTTTTATTCCGCGTAAAATTTATTTTTATTGTAAAAATTACTATTTACAGATTGTTTTTTTACAATCGGCATTTTAGTGATGCGCTAAAAAAAATATTTATATTTTGCTAGTAAAACTAAGACCATTTATAGTTTTTCGCTTTCTATTTTTTCTTTTTACTAGCGGCTTATATTACACGGTAAAACTGTATACTTATATGTTGTTTGATATAAATAATTTTTAAGCTAAATATGTCTGTAGAAGTTAGGGACCATCGTTTTCAGTTTCCAGTTAGTTAAAAACGGTATTTTACTAATAATTTCTTGGCAATTTTTGATGGTTATTTTCAATTTTTCTTGTGTATTTTACAAAGAGATTTGATCGAGCAATAATTTACAAGACTTAAATGATAATAAAAATATAATGTGAGGACTTGGCGATAGGTTTTATACTATTTTCATAGTGAAAAGCATCATAGTAAACGTTTTCAAGCCGTATATTGTACTTCTTACTTACGTTGTTAGATGCAAAAAAAATAAAAATGGTATCTACCTTAAAATGGGTAAAAATCAAAAATAATGCTATATAAAAACGGGCAACTTAACTTTTTAAATTAAAATTGTATCCCATTATTTTCAATCCCTCGCACCCTAACTTTTTATAAAACAAACTTTACAAAAGCATTTTTTACAAGCCAGCCAAAACAAATCCCTCAAAAAAACTTATTAAAAATTTTATTCAGATGCTTCACACTTTCCTTTATGCACAACAACATAAAACATAAGTTTTTGTGTGTTTAAAAAGCCACAATTTTTTTTTTAAAAATAACTTTAATATCTCTTGGCTACAGGTCTACTTTTTTTTGTTTTGGGATATGCGTTTTTTTTTCTGCGGCATGTAAAAAACATAATACACGCATTTTACATTGTCTAACAATATAACATGATTAAAGCACGGCAAAAATACAGGGAAAACGATCCTGATAATTACTCGTAAGTCTTTAAAACTAAATTGAATAAAAAAAACTAATAAAATGGTAATTAAGAAAAGTAAATGCACAAAATCGCGGTTTAAAAAAAAAACAAAAAGCTTCTACTTGTTTGTTCATAAAATAATCACTTTGCTATATTTTTATTATATGATGCCACAATATAAAGCAAAAATATAAAGTTACAACATAAAGCCAGTTGTAACTACACTAATGATTTAATTTAGTTAAAAACAGACCTAAGTCAACTAATAAGTACCAGATCTGACTAGCATTTTTAACACATGCATATATACATCCATTACAGACAATTATTATGATGCTGTCTTTAATAAAGAATATATACGCAATTTACTTTTTTTAATATATACGTATCTATTGTAATACATTTTTTACTTTTAGCAATTGCTATTCATTTGTTTGACTGTCAATTACATATAATAAAGCTTTTTGTTGTGTTTTTGTTCGTATTTAGGTCGGGTAAACAGATATTTTGGTGTACTAACAATATATTATCCGGTATGTAGCACTTATTGGACAAAAGTAAATTTTACTGTACTTTTTACAGGATCCTGCATTTTACACCTTGGTTTTTGTGTTTACCTGTGCCCATATAAGTCTAGTATGCTGTTATAAATCTGCTATAAGTCAAAAAAAATATTGTCCCCAGAAAATGTTACGTTTTTAAACGAAATAAATAAATAATTAATTATAAATAACAATACAAATTTTCACTACTTGTTTATAGAAAGAAAAAGTTAATAAGTATAGTTTTACAATTATAAAAATCCTGCAATGTATGTTATTGCTGGGCTTTATTCTCTTTTTAAATTATAAGCCCAAGTAAAAATGGCGCATCAAAAATAAGGAACAAGGGTACTGAAAAATCTATTGGCACAAAGA
>JAQFYM010004976.1:0-14217 GCA_034694785.1 Agrenia bidenticulata
GTTTCATGTGAAACTCTTTTGGTAATGGATCATCTTATTCAACAGATTTGTTCGATGTATTTTGAATAAAGCATTTATAGATAAAAATTTAGTTAAACGAATTTTTTATTGGATTTAAAAACGTTTTTACTTTCTAGTATAGTGTATTTTTTACATTTATTACACTTGGAAATATACCCTATCTATATGTTGAGTATATTTGGTACCGACCCGGAGCGCATATACATTGGCATGATATACCGCCAAAAGGTTGTAAAAGTGTCTTTTTCGTAGTGGAATTTTCATTGCTGTACGGCAAACATTGTAAATTTATATTTGTGAATCTAAAAAATTCATTTTTCTGATAGGCATAAATATAAAAAAATGAGAATACGGTCCTTAAGGAGAACCCTTTATTATACGCCCAAAAATGGCAAAAACAACAGACTCCGTCTACAAAAACTGCACTACAAATACTGAACAAACACGGGGATACCATAAAGATAAAATTGTAGAAAATACGTGGCAGTATATACATCCTGTAACCTAAATGAACATTTAATGCGAAAAAATGCAGATTTGTATTGTAAGATATATGAAAATATAGAAATGCAAGTTTAGATAGGGCTGGAGACACAATTGCGCTTTATGAAAAAATAGATGAAGCAGCAACCTGTAATAAAGAGAATTCATCAAGAAGTGGTTAAAAAAAATGAATACGCCATAGTGTAATCAAGTCAATGTAAAAAAAGTACGAGTAAAATATAATATGGACATCGGGTTTCACTGCAGTTTTAAAACAGTGATACTTGGTTGAATCTACTTGAAATGTTTTAGATGAGATTGCAAGTTCAATTTCCATATACTAAAACATCGAATGTACGATCTGAAATAACGAACATTGCTGAAGATAAAAACAACAGTTAAAGAGTCAGTGAAGGATAAATATATTTTTGTAACAGCAGTTTTTGCTTCAAGGCATGGAAGGAGCTTTATTGGAGTAAATACGGCGTATTATAATAATGAAAAGAAATCTGTGTTCTTAAATACACTTAAGTAAGGGTCGTATACATTAATCGGACTTCTACGTATACGGCGTTTTACGTACGTACAATTTTGGGGACATATGATATCTTTGTAGAGCAATTAATTCGATATACTACAGACAACGCGTCTAACATGATACCAGCAGTAAGATATCTAACTAATGTGATGAATCGCACAATAAATTATATGATGAAACGTTTTCTGATGGTTTTTTTGACATGAATGATACCTCTAATTTTGATCTAGATTTTCATATATCAATTTATGACGGAGAAAAATCGAAGCAAAAAAAGACATAACAAATGATAACAATGACGCGTGTAGACGTTAAAAAAGGGGCTTTTTTGGTATGTACGTTAAAGATATTAACTATGATTTTAATAAAATGTTCATGGCACAAATATACCAGATGAAAAACAATCCCCATAAAAGTATAGTATGAATCTTAAATACAAACAGAATCTTTTTGACAAATGTACAAACACTTAAAAATTTCCTACATATTACTAATTAAATGCTACGTTTCAGCCAAAGATATTGACGTCACACAGAAAGCTAAGATCTTGCAAGATCAAACAGTAATTAAGATTTGTCATGAAGATACAAGGCAAAAAGATAATATCAAATATTACATGCGTTTGTTTTTGTGCTCCGCAAACGCTGAATTGTATGAAAAAGGTCAGTCGTATGTAGTAAAACATGTTTGATGCTTTGCACATAGTTTACAGCTTAATGTGAATGGTGCCTTTTCAAAAGATAAAAAACTACGTGAGTTCATTGATTTGGCTAAAAAAACTATGAAAGAAACTCAATACACAAAATTATCATTTAAATTATAGGAAATTGAAACTAATAAAATCATCAGCCATTGACGTGATTACAAGATGGGGATCAACATACAAAATGATTTTTTATGTGCGTATTTTGACATATATATACAAGATGAACGAGAAATCACTGGGTGAAATATATTTATCTAGGAAAAACTAAAAAAGAGAATTTTAAAAATTATAAAAATCTTACGACCGTTGTACAACTTATCTATATAATGCAAATTAAAAAATCGTTTAATAGGAGATTTAATTGCAGAAAAGAAAATTTGTAAAGAGAAAATTGTTTTAGTCCGTAAGAGCACGCTTACAAAGAGAACTATGCAGAAGGATTTTAAGCTCAAATCAAAATAATTTACAAGTGACTTGTTTTTGGTAATTATTTTTTTAGATCCGATATTTAAGGGCACAATAACTATTTATGAACTGCGTTAAGACAATAGTTTTGCATATAAATTGCAAGAAAATGTTACTGAATATAAGCAAAAAAATGCAGCTATGATGCTTACAACACAAACAGTGAGAAAGATAGATGCGAAAAAGAATATTATACGGTGATACAATATATTTAGGATAATAGTATATCACGAAAAATTGTCCGTATGAAAAACAAAAATATCATTAGCAAACGACATCAATTTTTATATACAATATAAAAACTACATTAAAACAATAAATTTTAAGAATATTTACAAAAACATGTCATTAACTGTACAATTTTACTTAATCTAGCTTTTATACATAAAATGCTTTCCATGTAGGGTTTGTAAAACCCCGCAGACAGTAAACCCGGGGTTTTGTTTTGTTTTATTTCAAAACCCATGGGCCTGTAGGGAAACCCGGGGCCCCAGGGTTTTTTAATGCTAAAAATGTGCACGTTGTATAGATAATCAACAAATGTAATATAAACACATAAAAAAGATTTTGATAAAAATTCACTTTACACTTCCGCTTAGTAAATATACATTTTATACATTATGTTCGATTATTATAATAATCAACTTATGTGTAGTTTTATGCGAGCTTCTGTTTTTTTAGTCCATTTTGTAAGGTAGCGATTCGTTTGACATGATTTTGTATAAATTTGTATTTAAAAGCAAGCTTTTAGTTTTTATGAGCAAAAAGACTTTAAAATACAAACTTTATATAGCGTTAAAATTTAAAATTACTAATAACAATGGCGAACATTAGTTAAGATTTTAAGGCTAGGTAAGTAAAGAAAATCTAGAAATTACAAATAAAAAATAAAAACGTTTTACACTACGCCGTCTTATAGCATAAAAGTTCGGTTTAAACAGTATAGTATTTCCTGTCAATTTTTGTGTTGTGCAGTGTATACATACGGCGTAATTTGTTAGTCAAAATCTGTATATACAAAAATCCTGGTATAACGAAAATATTTTTTTTTTTGTAATATTTTTTTGTTTGTTGGACAATAGAAAATTTAAAATTTGTGTTCTGAATCTTGTAAACCGTGGAAATACTTACAACAAAATTCTTAATATTTTAAAATATGTTTAATGAAATATTTACCTCTTTGCATAAAAAATATACTTCAAAGCAGTATCATTTATACTGAAAATTTACCGTATACTAAACAAAATTTTAGTAAAAAATATAAACAAAACAAACTTTTTTATTGGTTTTTGTTTTGAACGTAGCAAATTAATGCTGTGGATCAACCTATAAACTGTTTTTGCTTAATATACCGTTCTCCGTCGTGCAGGATGTCGTATTCATTCACATTTTTATGTACATTTGTCTGGTTTGCATACTAAAAAAACCCAAACTTTTCATGTTTTTTAAGTAGGCCCACAACCAATTTTTTTAATTGTACGGAACCCCTGAAAAAGGATTACTTTTTTTACCTTTTTTTGATAGAATTTTGGCTACCGCATATGCTTTAACATGTAACTTTTTAAGTTTAACGTATCTCAAACACTTTATAATGTAAACGATCTCGTGAACCTGCCCAACAAAAAAAAAAAGCTGAAGAGAGCGCAATGATATCTAAGACCACTAAGGGGTTATTGATTGGTAATAGGTCAAAACTTTCTTATAAACTCACAATGACTGTTAATACTGTCGGGCTACAGTTGCAAGTATAAAAAAACCCTTTTACGTTTTTTATGCAAAAAAAGGCTTTTGGAAATATTCAGGCAACTTGATTGTAAAAAAACGTACATATATTACTCAACTGTGTTTTTTTATTACAGGCTATGTTGTTAAAAATATATTTTTACTGGTTTATACACTTTGAAAACATGTATACATAATTTTTTTTAAAAAATAGGCACTTTTCTGCCTGCAGACGTATTCTAGCGTAAACAAAAAAATGTTTTGTATATAATCATTCAGTATTGTTTTACGCAGAAAAGATATGTAATCAAATACTGTGTTCAATCAATTTATTGTGTGTTTTAAGTCTTAATGTATCATAATTGATACTATAAGATCTCAATCAAATATTAGATTGCTATCAAGTGTATGTAAAATGCAAAAAACGTTTAGTTCTGTTTAATTTCAATGTTCAAATTCTACGCAAAAAAAACTTGCACGACTATTTATACATTTACTTCGTTATTTTCATGACACCCATTCAACAACTCCTTGTAGTTTTTTATAATCAAGAAAGAAGGATTTTAACAGATTTACATAGAAATTGTGTTCTAATAAAAAAATTTTGTTTGTAATTTTTGTCATGGTTGAAAAAAAAGTGTCACAACTTAACAATGTCATGTTTTTGTTTAAAATTGCAGTAATTATAATTACTAATAGATTATTTGTGTGTAAAAAATTCGTTGCTACCGTTAGTTATTGATTTATTTTCTTTGAATTGTGCCATAATTTTAAATTTTTGTACCTTAATGGTTTTAAATTAAAGTCTTGTATTCTATAATAAATTTCCCGTATTTGCATGTCAAATTTTTGATCTTACGGTATCTATTTTAGAAAAAAAACTCTCAACTAAAAAACGTGTTTTGCCCCGGGAACCCCGGGGACTTTTTTCGCAAAAAATCGCGAAAACCCCATCACCCCAGACCCTGGGATATCAAACCCTATTCCCATGTGTTTAGTTACAGTTGAAAGACATTTTCAACTGTCAGATTTATATAAAGTAATTACAGGTGTAAACCAAAAGAGAATTACTTGAAGATATAATACTTTTCAAACAAATATTTAAATTGATTTCTTTTATACAATAAAAAAAAATCGTAGCTTAAAGTAGTATAAGAAGTGCTTTAAAAACATTTTTTTATCGTCGAAGATGCTTAATAAAAAGCATTCAAATAATTTGATCAAACAAACTACTGGTTTTTGTAATAAATTTCTTTTTTTATACTTATTAATATATTCGTGTTTTCAAACTACTTGTTAAGCAGTAAAAAAATCCTTTTTATTTTTGTTTGCTGAATATATTATTCTTTCAGTATAATTTAGAAAGTTATAATACTACTCAAAAAAGATGAAATAGGGATATTAAATTTCTAATTGCTTTTTGTACTGCATTTTGACGCATTTAAAGCAAATTAATACATTCTGAACACTTTAAATAAATCACTTTTATATAACAAAACAAGTAAAAAGATTTTCTTTGCACTCTTCTGAACACAAATTTTCCCCAAACGGCAATATATTTTGTGTATAATCTAATTCACTTTCAAATACAGTTTGCCTTAACTTATTTAAACTTTTAATCCAGATAAAAAAAATTTAAAGCATTTTTGTTGCTTTACCGCATAAAAAATTATGTAAACCCGTTTTTTATGATTTTTTGTCGCATCATTACATTTTAAACAACACGGCTGTGATTTTTATTAGGTCAATATGTTGCTACTTAGGAATAAGAAAATATGCAACCTTCAAATATGGTAATATTAAGCAAAATTAAAAATTTCTGAAAACTTATCGATATTGCAGAAAGATCGTTTATTTGTCTACAAAAAAAATCGATGGTTTAAAATTCGATTTTATCCATTTTTTAGAAACGATTATATGATTAAAAAATTGCAGCCATTATACTAAAGAAATCGATTTTTTAAAAGTAAGATTTTTATAGTCCTGACCCTTGTAGCCATGTCAAGTGGTTGCCCTAGTAATAACTTGTTTTAAAACTTGGAGGCAAAATATAGTACAAATGGTATTTAATTACAATCAATTTTTTTTAACTGAAGTTTAAGATGACGTTTAACAGAAATCTTTCGGTTTCTTTCTAAATGCTGATAATAGTTATATGTTATTCAATGTGTTGTAGTGACTTTTTTTGCATACAGTGCAAAAAAAAAGTACGTATATAAGAATTAACAATGTATATCTTATAAGTAACTTGTAAAGTTTGCATTGTTTAATATAGATCTAAATGGGTCGTTACAAATAACGGATACACAATCAAAAAAAAAAGGATACCATTAGACTTTTTTTATACCTAGTTTAAGTGTTTGTAAATATAGTGTTATTAGGGCTAGTAACATTAAATAAGTAGATAAATGGCTAGCTAGCAACTGGGATCGTGCTGTTCAGAATGAATTGTATATCTATATGTCTTTATTGGCATTATCTTTCCCCTAGTAAAATTAAATTTACTGACGGTGTTCTGTATCGAATTTTGTTGTATTTGTGGTCTGTATACTATAAGTTGTATTTAATCGTAGTTTGCTGGCTTAACGTATAGATGATATATAATTATTATAAGAAAATGTAATGGCTTTATATTTTATTTTTGATCCATGCATATATAACAAATCGGATCTATTTATCTATCGCGTCGAAAGAGTTAAAAAACCGGTAAATATTGTTTGTATATTCTTTTATTGTATTAAATATCGAAATTCTAACTAGTTGTGTGGTAATATTTATATTCTTATTATTTTAAAATAATACTGTATGGGTATAATCTATTAAGTATGTACATTATATTGTGGTTAGCTTTTTTACAAATTTAAATCATAAGCACCACTTTAACCATACAACTGATAGAATTTTACACTCGAGAAAATTTGTTTAAACCAAAAACGTGGAGAAGTAAGTGTTTTATTTTTATTAAAATATATTTTTCTGTCTTTTCTTTGTTACCTTGTATTTTTTTGTTAAACTGTAAAATAAGTGTTATCATTAGTACTTGCACCAGTACGGTCACAGTAAAATTGTATCCTATTATATATATTTTTTTATTATTGTTAAATGTTACCTCGTGTCTTTTGTTAGGATGTATATCACAGAGAGAGGTTCAGTTTCTTATTTTCTTTTACAGATTGCTCCAATACCTTATCGGTACTCTGTCAATCATCTTATAATAACACCAACCAATATAACCTATATACAACACGTCATTGCATTTATGATTTTGGCATTTTTATTTTGGTATAGTACAACTAGCTAGTAGTTTTTAAAACTGTGTTATTGCATTGACGTACTCCTAACGAAAAAATGTTATGTATTCCGTTTACACTGAACTTTTTTCACTAGAAATACGCATCGGATAATGTATAGTGGCGCTTGAAAGTTCATGCTAAAAATTTTCCATGTTCGTATAACCTATATCATTAGATGGAGTTAGATCTCAGGCGTGTCTCAGAACTTACAGACGTAAAAATTTGTTCCTTGCATAGTTCATCAATTTACATCTCATTGCTTTGCGTCATTTTATCAAGTCACAATCATAATTTTCAAGTATCTGCATGTTCTTTTTTCACTATATTTTAGTTCCTTGTATAATTTACTTGTATGTTATTTTTTCAAACAAATTTTTTGTAAACTGTATTCAATGACTAATCATAGTATTGACATCATTTTTTGATTTTTGATACAGCCAAATAAAATTTAAAATAAAGGAGAATTCACCACTAAGAAAATTTGCCAGTATTTGATATAAATTTCTGTATTTATATATTGTTTTATATCTGTATCGTTTTAACGTATTCTTTTGCAGGTATGTTTTTGTATTCTTAAAATCTCTTGAATCCATTTTAATATTTTTTCAAGGTATATACGTGATATATGTATCTTTACTAGTATTTTTTTATTCAAATACCACTTTTTTTGCGCATGTTTTATACAAAATGCAATCTTTATTATTACTCTTATATTATTAGACTAATTTAGCAAAATGAACGCATTGTAATTTTGTAAATTACTAAGCCCTTTTTAAACTAACAATTTCAATGGTTTTGTGATATTTTTTATATAGTAATGACATATAAACGCTTAAGATTGTGTTCCCTGCCAATAAATTGAGCATTCCGTTTTTGCATTATTTTAAATATTCAACAAAATCACGAAAAACTTAAAAAAAAAATAGAAAAATATAGAAAAATGTACACTAGGTATACCATAAAAAGGGCTTTTATTTTTTAGAGCTTTTTTTCCGGAGTCGCTGACCTTTTACATCTGCTTAATATGAGCTGTTGTGTTACATAATCGGTGTTTTTCTAGTAAATGAAAGGTTTGAGATTTATAATTTATACAGAAAAAATGCACAATTTAGTAAAAGTGCAGTTAAATGGGCATTTTTTTAATAATAATAAAAGCCTGCTGAAGGCCCCACAAATAATAAATGTGCTGAAACAAGGATCATTTTGACATAAATATTTCGTTTTGCACTTATAACAACCTCGAACTTAACCAAACTCCTATTTTTTTCTTACCCACATCTAAATGGATGTGACCCGACAGCTTTTTTAGTGTTTTTGCAATAGGAAACGAATAAAAGCATGACAAAAAGCATGAAATTGTTTTACTACCTGATTTACATTTCTTATTGTCTTTCAAATAAAATAAAATTCAAATATACAAAAAAACATAAGTACAAGTCAATGGGCAGAAAATTTTCCTATAGATGTGTTGTATTGACTCTTTAGTTATTTGCTTATATTATGAACCCCATTAAACTAGTATTCTTTTTTATGTAAAATATTTCATTCTAAAAAAATGCATTGCTCTAAGGTTTATAAATAAACAATTAACTTGTTTTTTTATTTGTATTTATGTACTTGCTGCAACAATGCAGGCGCATTTTTGTTCACTTTATTGTTATCCCTGCAATTTTTGTTGAAAACATAATGCTGTCATAATCTTTCAGTGTAAGAGCAAACAAGGTGCAGCTGATCAGACATAAATGAAAGTTATATTGTTTTAATATTAAGAAATATACACTTTTGCAAAAAATAAAAAATATAAATAAATATAATAAAAAAAAATAATGATGAAAAATCGTTATAAAAAGTAAAAAGCTTTTTTATAAGATTTTTAAACAGTTTGAAGTGTATTAAAAAACTTTACTATGTAAACAGAATTATTTTATTTACTGCTGTTTGTTTATCTACCGGGTTCTGCAATCAAAGTGGAACGTTTTTGCAATACAGTAAACTTTTTGTGCAATCAAGTAATATTTTTTTTGCAATAGAAATATTTTTTTGTTGCAATCATAATGAAACGAGCTGTTTTTTGTCTGCAATTGAAAAAAAATATGTTTTTTTTAATAACAATTTTATTAATAATTAAATCTTTTTATAATTGTGTGTCTTCTTGATAAGCACATCCAGGGACCCTTATAAAGAATACCGCATAAAAAAAGCATTTTAAAAATAATTTTTATTTAAAAAAAAAATCTGGGAATTCCATTTTGATTGCAAAAAAAAATTATTTTTTTGGTAAAAATATACATATTGATTGCAAAAAAGTTCACTTGAATGCCAAAATGTTCCACGTTTTATGTTAATCCGTTTTTTTTTTATGTAATTTATTCCACCAATAAAATTTTAAACGTCTAGTTAGTAGTTTTCCAAAGCTTAGTTGCATTTTTTCATTATCTGACTAGATTTACTTAATAATTATTTTGCACAATCTAAAATATAAATTTCTACGATTTTCTATGTTTTTATATACACATTGTTCATTTTATTTTTCAGCAATCCTTTTTGTATTATACTTGTATAAATGGTGGCGAAAAAAAATAGAAAAAACCGGATAACTGTTATAAAAAATATAAGCGATAAATGATTTGGCGCAAAAGAATCTAATTTTACGCCGACGCAAAAAATAAAAAACAATACTAAAGAGCTACTGCATAGAAATAAAGTTTTTTAGAAGTAATAAAAACCCATATTAACGCCTAGGGATAAATGTTTTTGTATCTTTAATCTAGTTAATTAAATATAAAAAAAGTTTTATTATACAGGGTATCCGTAATTAAATAGAACAGTAGAAATTTTGGTGCTATTTGTACGCTTTAATTGGGGAGAATCACAATAAAAGAATTTTTTTTGGCTTTGAACATTATACGAGCCAGGTTGATACAAATACCTACTAGCTCAACTTTTGTATTTCAGGCGTACCAAGACTAGCTCGTTGTTTTTTTATAGCTATTTTCAACATTCAGGCATCATTTTGTCAAACGATCCGATGAAGCCTGACTGTCAGGACCTAAATATAAAATAGTGGCTTAACCCGTCGGTCGGCGAAGTGTAATTTCTTTATGAAAAGTATATATAAAAAAATTTACGGTGTCAAGTCGTCGGTTGACATGTTGTGGATCTCTTTTTTACGCTCTCGATGAGTCAAGCTATTTTGCGTCGATCAACGAAACAATGCCTGTATGTTTACTAAGCTGTAAAAGAAGAAAGAGCATGTCTTGGTATGCCTGGAGAAAAAAGCGTCGAGTTGTTAAGTTTTTTGAACCAATCTGGCTCGTCTTTTATGAAAGCCAATATTGATTTATTTCATTGTAATTCGTCCTGATTAAGGGGTACGTATTAAATCAAAATTTGCTTTGTTATATGTAATAACATACCCCCTGCATGACATGCCGCATCCTTATTGTCATGATATATACTATGTTTAGGATAAAAAGCATTTCCATAAAAAAATTAACTTTTTCCGTATTTACTTTAACTACATACATGTATTTTACCTTGTAATTTTTCTTATGTTATTTAGGGTTGTTCATTTTTTTTCTATTATAATTTTTATTATTGAAAATCTCATATATTTACCCAATGGAAAAAAATTACAACAGAGTAAACCTTGAGAAAGATTATTTCCAATGGAAAAAAATATTTACATAGAAAAATCAATATTATACATAAAAAAAAATTCGATAGAGTTTTTTTTTAATTTATTTTTTTACCCCTAAATTTGGCCCAAAAATTCCAATGAAAAAGTAAATGAATTCGCCCTTAAGAGATTTAGTTTAACAAAATCATGCCGGAAGCTTTTTAATATATAATTAAGTTGTATGCTTTTTTTTTGCACCTCTTACCGAAAAATACCCGACGTGTATTACCCGATACCCGAGTAATTAGTATCTAACTAGTCGAATAATATCCATGCTATTATTCCTTCAAAGTTTTTTTCGCCGAAATGTTGCTTAGGGTTGGGTAAATCGAGGTGGTTATTGTTAGATTGGGGTACGAATACGGGTGATTTATTATATTTGGTAAATATTTAGTTTGTGATGTTATTGTTATAGTTATTTTTTATGGTTCATCTAGGCCTGTGCTTCTGCCCCAATATAAAAGGAAGGGATAACTAGACTTTGCCATACATTTAGTTAATATATATCTCGAACAGGTCAACGAAAACAAGGATTTCCTAGGGTAAACCCAAATCTCTTTAAATTAGTGAAATATTGCATTTTTTACATTTTAATTGAACATTTTAAAGAAAAAGTATAGGATTATTATTTTAAAGATTTTTTTCTTGCTTAAATACAAAAAACATTGATAAATTTGTAAAAAAAACTTTTTATTTTTTGTGCTATATTTTCTATTTTTTATAAATACAAATTCGTCAAATTATAAATTGTGAAAATATATTATAAGCCTAATTTTAAAGTCTTTTAATACACATTTTAGGATTTTAGGACACGAGTAGTCATAATTATACGGTATAAAAAAGTTGAAGTGTGTGACTTAAAATACTGAAGCCAACAAACAAGGAAACCGATTTTCGAATAGTGGAAATGATGTAGATTGGCCAAAATTGCGTTGAAATTTCGTTATCATTGTATTACAAATGGCTGCTATAAATACTACGTTCACAAGTTTGATCGTTACTTTTGGTATCAGGCCATGCAAGATTTTTCCATAAGAGTTGCAGATATAATAAAATAATACGCATGAATGCCCGAAATTTCAAGAACACAATATTTTTACTTCATAAGTACATTTAATATAAATTGCAAAATCCTGCCTTAAATATATTGATATTGTTATTTTTTCTTTTTTTAAATAAAAAAATCGCCTTCTGTCTACCAAAAAAAAAATTCGATTTGGCATAAATGTAATTATTTAGAGCCTTTTATAATGTAAACTATACAAAATATAGAAATTCAATAAAAAGATACAACAGTGTTACTTGTTTGTTTTAATTAAATCATCCTATATTTCACACATTAAAACCAGTAAATTTTCGTTAAAACTCGATAAAATAAATAATGTTTTTAAGGGATTTAATTTATTTTTGTTTACGTTTAAAACTTCTTTGATTTCTTTTGGATGCCGTGTCATGTCATTCTCTACTTTAATTGTCATATATTTAAACACTAAATTTATACAACAAGCACAACAAAAAATGTGATGTCAAAGTTTGAAAATTCTTTTTTTGTTGATTTATCATTTTAACTTAGCCTTCGTGGCAGCATTGTAAAAATAAAACAACTTTTCTTTGGGAAAAAGCTGTTGGAATGCAGACACTTTGGTAGACAAAGAGATTATGCAACAGACTAACTCCTATAAAAAAAGAGTAAAATAGATAAATGCCCATATTTTTTACAATAATTAGTTTTATACCCTCTAATTTCATTAAAAGTTGCTTTATTGTCCTTTTTTTTATTATTATCCCGGCAAATTATGAAAAAAGAGGCAGGTGAAGATATTGTGGAAGAGATACGTGATGAGGATCATAAATGCACAATACTAGAAAAGAGGTCGAGGTTTTAATCTTGTCAAGATTTTAAGACCAAAATACTTACAATCACTTTTGATAAAGGCGAGTGCATATACGAAAAAAAGAAAAATCCGCAATCGATGCCCTTTCAATGTATTAACACACAGTGCATTTTTTCAGCGCAATTCCACTATGATAAGAAAGGGAAATTCTACACAGTATCACAAGTAAATTTGAATCATTCTTGCCTAATGGAAAACCCGATTGGAAATCACAAGCCAAGAAGCACCACAAAGTGTGTTTATTCATCAGGAATTGCATCAGTAAAAACACATATCTGAAGTAGACGAATTAGCAAATTAACACTGCGGAGTTTCAATTGCAAGTTCATCTGCTTCAAAAGCGAAAAAGCGGGCCACAGATATTGCAAATGACAAAAGCTGCTATTATCAGTTTTTATTTTTAATTTGTGAAGAGTATAACAAACGTTAAGATTTTTGTGACATTAAAGTTAGTAAAGATAAAAAAAATTTTAGTTTACAATATTTTGGGCATACTCAGTCAATTTCATGACATGCAAATATATAAAAAGTATTGGATGGTACCTGTTTGACTAATGGTAGCCAACTGACCATGCTTACAGCAGTCAGGTAAGTCCTAATGACTAGAATATACTATTGGAATATTTATTAGTCATAGGGGAGAATAAAACAAATTGAAAGGATTTTATTAAGAAGTTAGAAAAGTATCTCTCTATTAACATACCAGAAATAATAGTAATTAGTGACAGAGACTAAGGGCTTTAAGGAAATATAGAAAATGTTATCGGTAAAGTGAATCCAATAATATGTTTTCACCACTTAGATGCAAATATTAAACTGAAGTAAAAAGGTAAAGATGATTATGATACTTGTTAAAAAACTGCAAAAACACTGTGTATAACGGATTTTATAGTACTGATTAGGCTGTTGAAACTAAAGAATCCGTCATTTTATAAATATCTGAAACTTGCAAATTATAAGGAATGGGCGGCAATAAATTACCAGTAAGCTCATTTCATAATGATACAAGTAATGCCGCTAAATCGATAAACAATGCTTGGTTGCCGTTTATTTCACTCCCCTTTAAATTCTTATACAAGACATTAACAACTATGTGATGAATACAATAGGACAGCGAAGTAAGAAAGCAGACAAAATGGAAACAAAATACTTGGCGTCTATTACAACGAAAAATAGCTAAGTTTAAACAGACTCTAGATACGTCAAACTACTTTTACGAAGCCCCCAAATTATATTTGCTGACAATTTCATCATTGTAAATCTTAGACTTCTAAGATGCACATGCAATCTATATTTTCATACTTAGTCTTCATGTCACCATATAGCTGCTGTTTTAAAAAAAAAAAGCGCCTGGATGGATTTGTTTTTACTTATTACAGCGTAGTTACCTACAAATGTGGCTATCCATAGTTCGT